>CM049854.1:8363134-8463134 GCA_027422415.1 Schizothorax lantsangensis | reverse complement strand
CTAATGGCTCAGTCTTAGGCTGATGATACACAGGGCAACTGTTTTGATCAGTGTTGCTTTGGCACTTTCCAATTGAGAATGGGTAACACATTTCTATCAGGATATTTTAGATCGGTCGTGGGCCCTGTGGCTGATGATACATGGGGCAACTTTGGTTAATGTTGCCGTCAACGGGCAACCAGGTGAGACACAGGGCCCACGACCGATCTTTAGTATCCAGATAGAAATTTGTTACCCATTCTCAATGGGAAAGTGCCCAAGAAACATTGCTCCAAAAAAGTTGCCCGGCGAAATTGCTCAAAAAGTTGCCCCGTGTATCATCAGCCTTAGACTACAGTGAGCAGCTCAGGCCTGACTCTGATCTGATTGATCACACTAACTTCATTACAGCACAGTGACATTAATAAGAAGAACAAACTCCTGTAATTGAACTGCTGTGACAGCTTTGACTGAGTACAGTCTCCAGATCAGCGCTTCAGTTCTCACGCTGTGAACATCTCTGAGATCTGACACTCAGGAATCTGATTGAGGAGCTTCTGGAAGAACAAAGGAACAAATCTAACATTCCTCAGACCTCAATCAGATTACTGAACCAAACTCACCAACACTTACACATGCAGGAAATACCAGACAGAGCACAGGAGACAGTCTCAATATGTGAATTCAAATATTCCTGAATTCCTAAATTGATTATTAAATTTAATATATTATAATTATATTTGATATTTAATATATTTATATTTATAATTTTTTATATATTATAAATGCAATTATATATATATATATATATATATATATATATATATATATATTTCACACGCACACACACACACACACACACACACACACACACATATATATTTTACTTTTCTTATTAAATGCTAATTGTTTTTGACAATTTTGAAGCGACAGCTGAAAACTCATCTCTTTCATCACTATTTGACTTCATCCTTAAAAAAAAAACTGTTTTCTCTTTTCTTTAATCTCTTCCTGTCTAGCTTGTACTTATTTGAGCAATGCTTGAAACATGGTATTATGAGCACTTCCTGTGTTTATTTGCTTCTTTAAGATGAATTGCTTGATGTATTCCCCAATTTTAAGTCGCTTTGGATAAAAGTTAAGACAAATGTTGTTGTTTAAGATAAATGACTTAGATAAATGTTAATGTAAACATCAATTTTTAGTTTTTCCTTCATTAATTTTTCATTCTAGTTCAAAAATGCAATATGCCTATTTAAAGATATAGTTCACCCAAAAAATTAAATTGTGTCATCATTTACTCACCCTCATGTCGTTCCAAACCTGTATGAATTCCTTTCTTCTCTGTAACATAAAAGAAGATATTTTGAAAAATGTTGGTAACCAAACAGTTTTGGGACCCATTGACATCCATAGTATTTTTTGTCAATGGAGTCAGTGGGACCTGAAACTGACGTCAGAATGAGAGTCCATCAGTTAATGTCATGTGATGAGAAAAGTTGCGTGTTTGTAAGAAGCAAAATCATCATTAAGACATTTTTAACTTTAAACTGTTGCTTCTGGCCAAAATAAGAGTCCTCTATCCATAATATAACATAATCCAAAAAGTCATTGAGTCTGAATCAGGAGAAATCTGCACAGAGCAAGCATTGTTCACAAGCCAAAGCAGCTCTAAACAAATACGTGGGTGGATTTTGATGTGAGAGACAACAGGAGATGGACTTTTTCCACTGGAGGAAGCAAAATTATGGATTATGGACAGGGATTTTGGTTTAAAGTTACAAACGTCTTAATGAAGGACTTGTTTCTTACAAACTCTCAGCTTTTCACTTCACAAGACATTAACTGATGGACTGGAGTGGTGTGGATTACTTGTGGATTATTGTGATGTTTTTTTAAACTCTTATTCTGACGGCACCCATTCACTGCAGAGGATCCACTGGTGAGCAAGTGATATAAATCTACATTTCTCCAAATATAAAGAAGAAACAAACTCATCTACATCTTGGATGAGCTGAGGGTGAGCACATTTTCAGCAAATTTTTCATTTTTGGGTCAAGTGTTTTTTTTAGTTTTTTTTTAACACACTTTGAATTATCATTGTGTATGAAATGTTCTTTATAAATAACGTTGTCAAGGATGTTCTGGGAAAGGTTCCTGGAATTACAACAGATAATTCACTTTAATGTTGATTGTTAGACAGACAGCAACAACAGACGACAAGTTCCTATAACTCCAACCACAATGAAACGGGTGGAATTCGACCCGAGGCGGAGGATTGGAAGGTGTGGATCTGTGAGAAGTAACGATTATCCAGGACGAACAGAAAAATGTTAGTCAATGGTTTCTACGCCCATCCTACAGGAAACTAAATGGACAGTAATATCAGCTAAAACACTCATCTATTGCTTAACCAAATAATCATTATACCCATTCAAACAGGTGGTAACATGATGCTGTTTATATCATCCATAATGATACATACTGATAAAAAAATGTATAGCCTGAATGCAATGTAAGTCGCTTTGGATAAAAGTGTCTGCTAAATGCATAAATGTAAATGTAAATCATGATACTGAATGTTAACGAGTGAAGTAAATGAATAAATTAAGTTAACGGCTAAGATTAGCAAAGATGTTGGACTATGGCCAGTAATAACTGAGCAATGGAGAGTGAAACTAGAGGGAAAATGGTTACCTTTTATTACCCATAAACCCCTGGAAATGGGTTTGACACCTGTCTCAGTGTTGACATAGAAAAACCAACCAATATCTCATCAAACCCTCCAGTCTCCAGCAATGTTTGGCTCATGGTTAAATGCTGCTGTGTATATATATATATATATATGACTTGAACAGACCTATTTTACGATTAGCATGTTATTAATCAAGGTGATACAATTGGCCATAATGAATAAAAAAAGTCTAATTAAAACATTGTTTATAATTTTTTATTGTTATTTTTTAATATTTAAAAAAATATAATATAATATTTCAGGTTATGAAATGATGTGTGGAGTAACTCACCAAAAATGTTATGAAAAATCGTATGCATGTTATTTATGAATTAATATTTCATGTTAATAAATAAATAAATAAATGATAGCTAAATAAAAATACTTTTTACCTATAAAAACGTTTTGCAGAATAATAATGCACATCCTGTGATAATAATGTACAATATATTCAATGTAAAAGGAACTATGTTTTTAATATCATATAAAATTAGGTCAGTAAGTCTCTTAAAATATCAGGCAAGGTTAGTTACTTCAGGTTATGAAATGCTGTGTGGAACGATTCCCCAAAAATCTTATAATATTAATAAATTAATAATTCATGACATCTGAAAAAAAAATCTGTACATCATGTGATAATCATGTACACATATATTCAAGGTGTACAGAAAATATGTTATTACTTTACTAAATGTAACTTTTGAATGAGAAAAAAAGTGCTGAGTGCACATTTTCTTCAATACTTGTGGTACTAATAGGCGTAATTCTGTCTTTGTAGACTCTCACTGTCATATTTAATGAACACTTTTCACAGATTAACAATTATGTGGCCTGACCGTAGTCTGAAAGAAGGCTTAGCCACACTTCAGACCCAAATGAGGCACAATCAATCCGAATGGCCAGCATTATTCTGAGAGCTACTGTGCCATAGTTCAATGCACTGATTGGCCGACTGGCTACTTCAGCCAGCGGCGGCTCACGGGTGAAAGGATGTCCATTTGGAAATGTCTTTAAAGCTCAAAACACCTGCTTTTTAAATGATGGCCGTCTCCTGTGTTGAAGCACTTTTTCAGTGAGGTGGTCTGGGCTGGATGGGGCGAGGGGTGGAGGGCGCTGAGTGGGTATGTTGAAGACTTTGGCTCTCAGCCACAGTTGGAACAAAAAGCCGACTCTCTTTACATGCATAGCCAGACAGACTGGACTATTCTGGATTCCAGGAAAAAAAAAAAAAGTCTAAAAACGGACCATTTTAGTATTTCCACCCAAACCATTTTAAGAGATTTTCACTCCTCTTTCCATACGAAATGTTTATTTGCCACAATGGAGGTCACAGTATGCAAACGGACTGGATTTGATTGCATTTGTTTTCAATATTGCATATGAAGCAGAGAGCAAACTCAAGTCGTCTCTCTGCAAACATCAACAGAGTGAACAAATAAGAGAAGATTTGTATAGCTAAATATTGAAGAGACAGGTGCAGAAGAGAAAGAGAGAAACCATCAGGTGAGACGCTCTAGACCGGCGCTCATTCAGTGCTGAGTCTTGGCTGTCACAAATTATGACACCTTTTGAGTTGTACATCAGCCAGAAAGTAAAAAATTACAGTCAGGTTTTAGTACACTGAAAAATAAAAGGATTTACTTCAAAACTATTTGCTTTAAAAATAAGTAACTATTGAAATTACTAGTACATTTTTTAACAAATAATTACAAACTGCAATCTTTACTCCAGTAACCAATACTCCAGTAATCTTTAATGTTTGCAGTTTTTTGTGTGTGTGTGTGTGTAGTTAGGTTTTAGATGTTATACATTCACCTACATGTAAAATAGATTGTTTCTCAACTGACTACATTTACAAGAAAAAAAAATGTTTTGTGTTGCTTTGTTTGTCTGCAGATGGAATTCTAAAAGTAACACTAAAGCTAAGGTAAAGCTAAAACTAAAGCTAACCCGAAGCTAAACTAAAGCTAAAGCTAAAATAAAGCTAAAACTAAAGCTAAAGCTAAGGTAAAGCTAAAACTAAAGCTAACCCAAAGCTAAACTAAAGCTAAAGCTAAGGTAAAGCTAAAACTAACACTAAAGCTAAAATTAAAGATAACCTAAAGCAAAAACTACAGCTATGGTAAAGCTAAAACTAACACTAATGCTAACCTAAAGCTAAAACTAACACTAAAGCTAACCTAAAGCTAAAACTAAAATGTAAGCTAAAACTAACACTAAAGCTAACTTAAAGCTAAATCTAAAGCTAAAACTAACACTAAAGCTAACCTAAAGCTAAAGCATTTAAAGATAAAACTAACACTAAAGGTAACCTAAACCTAAAGCTTAACTTAAGCTAGAGCTAAGCTTTTTTAACACTAACAACAAAAATGCTAAGGATGCACAATTAGTTTGTAATTGGTCCGAATATACCTACTTCTGTAGTAGTACTAAAGTATATTAAATTATATTATATAGCATACTGTATATGCGAAAAGCAGCTCATCAAATGAGTATGTCTGAATAAGCAGTATTTGTATAGCAGGAGAAAAACACCCAGATGAGCCACTGAATCTACTGAGATCCTGAAGGCTTTAGTGGACTTGGGAACTGGGAACTGAGAGCCATAAGATTCACAGAAAAATACAAAATGGCTGTGAAAAAAAAACTGTGAGCCACGTGACTCTTTAAATTGTACTTGTTTAACAGAATCTCAGTACCTTTATTTTCTTAACTGTTGTTAGTCCAATGCTAAAAAAAGATAATGGTGGATGTAGTTTGTCCAGGAACGTATTCGTCAACAGCCATGAAACATACTTTCTACTGTATGAAATTTTGGATGCAAAGTTTGTATTTTTCATTCTCACACCGCCTCAGAGAAAATCATTTATTTTTGTTGCGCGTACATATCTGTTCATAAACTGAGTGAAGTGTCCCGCTAATTGCAACATTGAGTTTTTTGCTAATATCATGAATACAATTATTACGGAACTTTTAGGCAGAAAAACTATCAACTAAAACTACAGCTAAATCTAAAACTTAAACTACAGATAGATCTTAACCTTATGCTAAAAGAAATGATAAAACTTAGGTTAAAGCTAAAACTAAAGCTAAACTGAAGTTAATTACAACTAAATCCAAAACTAAGTTTAAACTAAAGCTAACTCTAAAACAAAAATTAAAAAGGGTAAAGCTTAAGCTGAAGCTTAAACTACAGTTAGACAAACCTGAAAGCTAAAACTAAGCTTAAACTAGCTTATTCTAAAACCAAAGCTAAAATAAAGGCTAAAATGTAAGTTAAAGCTAAAACTATACTTTAACTAAAAATAAATCTAAATCTAATCTTAGCTAATTCTAAAACCAAATCTACAATAAAAGTTAAAATAATGGCTAAAAATTAGGCTGAAGCTAAAGTTAAAAATACAATTACAATTAAAGCTAAAACTATGCTTACACTAAGCTAACTCTAAAACAAGTGCTAAAACGTAGGTTAAACCTAAAGTTAAAATTAAAGATACAATTTAAATCTATTTTTTTTAGATTAGAGTTATTGCTAAAACTAAGGCTAAACTGAAGGTAAATCTACAAGCCAAAACTAAATTTAAACTAAAGCTAACTCTAAAACTAAATTTAAAATAAAAGGTAAAGCTTAGGCTTAAGCTAACACTACATTTAAACCAAAGATATATCTGATACTGCAGCTAAAACTGAAGCTAAAACTAAAATCTAATTCTAAAACCAAAGCTAAAATAAAGGATAAAACTTAGGGCCAAAGCTAAAACTATAGTCAAACTAAAGATACATCTAAAACAGCTTAAACTAAAGGTAACTCTAAAGCCAAAGCTAAGGCTAATACGTAAGCTAAAACTATAGTTTAAAGATAAATCTAAGATAACTAAGCTTGATCTAAAGCTAATTCTAAAACTAAAGCTACAACAAAAAGCTACAATAATGGCTAAAAATAGGCTAAAGCTTAAGTTAAAAATACATCTACAATTAAAGCTAAAACTAAGCTTAAACTAAAGCTAACTCTAAAACTAAAGTGAAAACAAATGTTAAGATGTATGTTAAACCTTAAACTAAAATTAAACTAAAGACACATTTAAAATTAAATCTAAAACTAAGCATAAATTAAACCTAAAACTAAAACAAAAAGGTAGATTACAATTTTATTTAAAGCTAAAACTAAAGCCACAACAAAAATACCTATGATGGGTCCACCATGAAATTGCAGACAATTTTGTGAAAATTGTTTAACCAGAAAAATTGTGAAAGTCAAAAAAAGGGCTTCCTATATTCAGGTATGACATGTGGCTTAATGCTATTTTCTACCTTTTTTAAGGGAGGTACCATTAATTCCTTTCTCCTTCTTTCCACCGAAATCAGCTTAATGCCATTGTGCCTTGTCAATAAGAGCACTCCATCAATCTGCAACAATCGCATATTTCAACAAAAGGCTAATTAAGGCATTTCACTTCCTTCCAAAAAAAGATTCCCCATCAATTCAACCTGGTTCTTCTAGCGATCAGCGGCACACTCAATCTCTCTCTCTCATTCTCTGCCTTTTCATTCATTCACCATCGGTGTGTTAACTATTGTGTGTGTTTGTTTGTGCATGTGTGTGTGTTTCTGGACAGTGTGTCACTCAGGGCAGTTAAAGTAAGCCCGCTCTTTGGCCAGATCAAGATAATTAACTGGAGGGGTCACAAACTAATGAAATGAAAAGAGTCCCACAAAATGGTGCTCACTAATCCTATTTGCTGAGACATTATTCAAAAAGCCAAGAATGGAAAAGGGAAAAGAGCAATGTGGGGTATTATCAGTAAGAAGGAATGCTATTTTAAGAATATAGCCTAATTTATCATGTGAAATGATCTCAAAAATTGATTTTTAATTAATACAGATAAATGATACACATTAAAAGTAGCATGTGTATATGCTTCTGTGCATAAGCACAATGGAGAATACACATTTATTTTAGTGGCTATACACAGAAACAAACTTTACTGATACATTTATGTCATGGTCAATGTAAATGGTGAACAGTGTTTTGTAAAGAAGCCACGCTAATAAGCAGGTTGACTTTTGAATTATTTTGGGCATGTTTGGACCCGTGAGGAGATTTATTTGGAAATTTATCTTGTGGTGCTTCAGCAGAGAGAGGCAAAATAAAGTTGACTTACGGTGGAATAATAATTATGTTGTGAAATACTTTGACATTTATAGTTTGACATTACACAACAAATCACTATATGTCGCAAAAACAGATTTTTATTGCTGTACAGAATGCAGTGCAGACAGATCACTAACATTAAGTCATGCATTGGTAGCATAAAAAGTCACAATTATGACTCTAAAAGTCTAATTTATGACATAAAAATTTGATATTATAAGATATTACGTGATATTATGAGTGTAAATTAAGAGATATTAAGTCAATTATAAGATAAAAAGTAAAAAATGTAATAATAATAATAATTCTAAGACAAAAAAAAATCAAGATTCTGTTAAAAGTCAAAACTTTTCAGATACTAAGTCATAATTATAAGACAAAAATTAAAAAGACATTAAAAGTCGAAAGTGTCATAATTATGAGATAGATTGTTACATAACGACTAAATTATGAGTCAAACTTATAAGATAAAAAGTCAAAATGAAGACATTAAAAGTCAAAATAATTAGAGATAAAAGGTCAAAATTATGAGATACTAAGCCGTAATTATGAGATCAAAAAGTGATAATTACAACAAAAAGTAAAAATTTCGCAATACTAGTTAAAATTTGGTCATAATTATGAGATGAAATCAAAATGATGAGGACCTAAATATGAGATATTAAGTCAAAATTATAAGATAAAAGTAGAAATAATCGGAATTGAGATAAATAGTCAACATTATGAGAAACTAAGTCATAATTAGAGATAAAAGGTCAAAATAATGATATTCTAAGCCATAATTATGAGATTAAAAAGATATAGTTATGACAAAGTCAACATTTTGAGATACTAAGTCATAATCATAAGATAAAAAGTTAAAATTAAGACATTAAAAGTCAAAATTCTTTGTCATAATGACTTTGTCAAAAAAAATTATCTCACCATTTCAACTTTTTGTGTCATAATTTACATTTACATTTATGCATTTAGCAGACGCTTTAATCCAAATCAATTTACAGTGCATTATACATGGTTATACATTTTTTTTTATCAGTATGTGTGTTCCCTGGGAATTGAACCCACAACCTTTGCGCTGCTAACGCAATGCTCTACCACTGAGCCACAGGAACATAAAATCGGAATTGATTATAATTGATTGAGTGAATAATTATTACTTCGTATCTCACAATTTTGACTTTGTGTTATAATTGTTACTTTTTATGTCATAATCATGACAAAAGCATGATTTTTTTCCTTATATTGAGCGAATAGTCTACCATACTATACAAGAGTGTATAGAAAAAGAAAAATCTTTTTACTTTGAAACACATTTCCAGAAATTTACTTTTGAGAACAATTTAAAACTTATAATTTTTTAATACATTTTAAATGAAAGTTTAAACATATGTCATGTGGTATAACCATGTAATACAATATTTTCCGTACAGCTTGAATACATCAGCTTGATACATATAATATAATGTAATAATATAATATAATATATATATTGAAAGTTTTCATATATTTTTTATATTTTAAATAAAAAATAATTGCTATATATTATTTGAATTAATTATTAACTGATAAGTATCAATATGCTTTAGGAGAGTCAAACCACATGACATTTCACAACCCCAATGAACCTTATCATGTCAAAGAGACATCGAGAGAAACAATAATAATAACACTTTTTCTAAGAAGTCAATAAAACATCATGCCAAATGAGTTTTCATCTCTTTTAATAAGGCTTTTTTTAAAATGATGGTATCCAGATAGTTGTACCACCCTGACATTTTTGACCTCATGTTTTTAATTCAGAACTTAAACATATATCATAAGACGTGCATTCACTGTATGTATAATGTGCTTTTTATATGTACTTTTGAATGAATTAATAGATCTATACACTCTTTTGACTTGGGCCACCATGGTATCATTTCCAGAAAACTAGTAGTACTACTATAGTGATACCACTAGATTAGTGTACATAAATTATACTTTTTGTGCGATGGCCATCTGAAAACTCAGTTTGGAGTCTGTGGCATAAAAATTCCACTCGAAAGCAACACACAGTGCAAAAACTGACAACCAGACCCCCTGGTTCGTCCTTTATCCAGCGAACAACAAACCCAACGGGGGTCCAGTTCCAGTTCCAGCAGTCATTAGACAGATATAAGCTCACTATCAGAAGTCTAGCAGCCCCCTGCTTTAATGAACCTTAATTAGCAGTTCTGTCTGTGTGGAATTACCCCGAAAATCAGGAATGCTGGACAGAAAAAAATGGATAGAAAGCTGAAAGGAGCGAGAGAGCCACAAAGAGGGGGGAAAGGGGTGAATAAAGTGTGGGGGGATTAAAATAGTTTGAATTGAGTCCACGCTCGGCACATTCATCCGTTATTCGGCTCAAATCTGGGTTTTGTTCGAGCCAGAGTAAAGTAACGTCAATCATCTCAACGGTTTTTTTTTGTGCGACTTAAGAAATTGTTATGAAATTGCTCTGGCACATAATGAGGGGCTCCCCTACCCGAACCTCCCATCTATATTAGCCTGAAAGGTCGAGAGAGAGCGGGCGAGAGAGTGAGATTCGCCACTACCAAACTGCTGGACACACATCAAAGTGACAGGAGCGTCCAATCAGATTTGTCTAACAGGCATTACATGATGAATATGGTGCGGCTGTGGCACAAAGGCTTCTTTGTGTGGGCCTGGAGTGAAGGCCATTCACCGCTCCAAACAGCCAGCCAGGGTGGAAGTAAATGGCCAAAAGGCTCTCATCAGAAAAAAAAAAGAGAGAAGCCAAACTTGCGCGGTACAATGGCCCATGCAAATGACAGCAAACCCCCTGTCCACAGCTCTGTGAGACACAGTTAGGTCGTCTGAAGTTTAGACGGCTTAGCGCTGTCAAAGTGTTAGGCTTGGCGTTTTCAAACTTTTTTCTGAGTGAAAAGCAAGTTTTATCTCCTCCCTGCTTAAAGACAGAAGTCTTGTGAGTTTTTGTTAGGATTTATAGGCATCCTGAGGCTTTTGCAGAAAGCAGAGGAGCTTTATCCGTGGATGGAATGGCGGGTCGCTGCTGTGAGCCCCTGATGTTAACATGCAAGAAAAGAGAAGAAAACAAAAGCTTCTGACAGAAAAATGTGCTATTTGTGGAGCTATTGTAACCTGATAAATGCCAAAGTGAAAATTGTGAAACTTAATCTAGTCAAGATTATAATTGAGTCTTATTCATTTTATATTATTTATTTACTTATTTATTTTAAAAGAGGTGCCTTTAGAAAACAATTTTATTCTTTTTTTGTTGTTGTTGTTAATTTTCTATAATTTTCAACCCTGTTACTAAAATTTGGGACACATCTGAATAAAGTTTCAAATCCTGATTTGTGTGACTAATTGAGTAGTAAACATTAAATAAACATCAAAATTAAACAGACCAAATGTATAACATGAAAAAAAAATATTAGTGCTGTCAAACGATTAATCGTGATTAATCACATCCAAAATAAAAGTTTTTGTTTACATAATATATGTATGTGTACTTTGTATATTTATTATGTATATATAAATACACACACATACAGTAAATATGTTGAAAATATTTACATGTATATATTTATATTCTTATATTTTATATAAATATATTTAACATATAAGCATAACATATTTTTCATAAATATATACATGCATGTGTTTGTATTTATATATGCATAATAAATATACACAGTACACACATATTATGTAAACAAAAACTTTTATTTTGGATGTGATTAATCGTTTGACAGCACTAATATATATATATATATATATATATATATATATATATATATATATATACACTATATTGCCAAAAGTATTGGGTCACCCCCTTCTAATGAACAGGTTTGACTACTTTAGTAATTTCTATGAGTACAAATCTTAATGTTAAAGCATATAATGATATTCTAGGAAATTGTGTGCTTCTAATATTATAGCAACAGTTTGGACTCTTTTCTATTCTAACATGACAATGCCTCTGTGTATAAGACAAGGTTCAAATAGAAAATTATTGATTCAGTCAGTGTGGAAGAACTTGACTGGTCTGCATAAAACCAAGTCCTAATCCCAGTTTAACACCTCTGGTGTGACTGTAAATACAGACCTTGAGCCAAAAACTCATCACCAAACATCAATGACTTGTACATACACTATATAGACAAAAGTATTGGGACACCCCCTTCTTTAGAACAGAAAAATGCACTTCCAAATCTGTGGCAACAACGATGGGAACATAATTCATGTATTTAAAAATTGTATTTCCATCTCTGTTGCAACAGTTTTGGAAGTGTCTAAAATGACTGAACCCATATGTACAAGTCATTGGTGTTTGGTGATGAGTTTTAGGCTCAAGGTCTGCATTTACAGTCACACCAGAGGTGTTAAACTGGGATTAGGACTTGGTTTTATGCAGACCAGTCAAATTCTTCCACAATGACTGAATCAATCATTTTCTTTTTGAACCTTGCCTTATACACAGAGGCATTGTCATGTTAGAATAGAAAAGGGTCCTGTCCAAACTGTTGCTGTAATATTAGAAGCACACGATTTCCTAAAATATCATAATATGCTTTAACATTACGATTTGTACTCATAGAAATTACTAAAGTAGTCAAACCTGTTCATTAGAAGGGGGCGACCCAATACTTTTGGCAATATTGTGTATATATATATATATATATATATACGTATATGTAAATACAACAGCATTGGCAACAGGGTTGCTAGTAACAGGATTGCAAATTTAGCAAAAATTTAAGTAAGCTCTCACTCAGCAAGAGTTAGCTTGTTTGCGATCAAATACTAGTTTGTTGATACTGATGAGCTAATACTTACCCAAATTAAATATATATATATTTTACTTTAGTAACAGGGTTGAAAGCAGACAAAGGCAGAGAAAGCTACAATTTGCGCAAGAAAAAAAAAAGAAAATGGAATGAAATGTTTTAGTTTCTTCATGCCTTGTTGTAGAAAGGGTTCAATGATGTCACTTCCTTTTAAGAAGTATTAGATCATTGAAGGCATACAGTAACAGGGTTGCGTACATAATGTGAGACACATAAATATTATAGTTAAATAGTTCTATACTACAACAAATTTGCCATTTTTTGCCAATTTGTAATCATGTAATCAATAAAAAAGTAACTGTAGTCTGATTACAAATATCTAAAATGTAATTTAATCTAATTACAAGTACTTAATTTTTTAATCTGATTACATAATCCAGATTATATGTAATCAGTCATTACCCAGTTTACCCTGCCTATACATGTATTTATACACTTACCTTACACTTATATTTTTTTAAGTCATCTGGCATTTAAAAAAACAAGACAATGCATGGATAACTGGAGAAGCTGAAGGTTGGACAGGGTAATGGGGTTGAAAGGTTCATCTTGATGAAAGCAGTCAATGCTACAATGTGCATAAAAAAATGCAGAAAATGGAGTGATATTATATACTTTCTTCTCACTATGCTGTAAAAAGAGCCCAATTATCTCACTTCCAGTGTATTATAGTTATAAGAACTATCAGAAGATCAAACGGTGGAAATCATGCGGTAACAGGGTTGTGTACATCTATGACATGGGACATAGAGAAATATAATAGTTAAATACTACAATGAACACAGAAATTTAATGTGTTTAAGTTTATCCATTATATCTAACAGTTCTCTTACAGAAACAAGGGATTTGGTCCTTGATTATCATATTCATGGAATAGAGAGAAAAACCTCCCATTGCTATACACACCCTCGCAAGTTTTCATCTTTCTTTTCCTGCCATTTTTTATTTATTTATTTATTTTTTGCTCAAACATTCAAAAAATGTATATGAAGAAAAATATGTATTTTTTTTCTCCAGGCTTTGAAATCAAACATTGCTCAAAGGGCCATTAAAACAGACCCAGGTGGGATTACCTTCTGAGGAAAGCCACTACAAGCCAAGACAAAGTCCACTTTCATCACTTTACAAGCAACAGTGGCTGGATTCTTATCACACTCAGTTTAGTTTATGGTCAGGCTCCGCCCACACAGGTGCTGCAAGGTGTGGCTGAATGCATCACTCTGCCATGGGCCCCTTAATAGACCTCTAAATATATATTTAAAATATACACTACCACTAAAGTTTATGGTCAGTTTGTGTGTTTTTTTTTTTTTCTTTTAAAGAATCCTCAAAAAAAATTATCAGAGTTTCGAACAAAATATGAAGCACCACAACTGTTTTCAACATTGATGATAATCAGAAATGTTTCTTGAGCAGCAAATCAGTATATTAGAATGATTTCTGAAGGATCATGTGACACTGAAGACTGGAGTAATGATGCTGAAAATTCAGCTTTGCATCACAGGAATAAATTACATTTTAACATATATTCGCATAGCAAACAGTTATTTTAAATTGCAATAATATTTCATAATATTACTGTTTTTACTGTTTTTTTAATCAAATAAATGCAGCCTTGGTGAGCATAATTACTTTTTTAACGGTAGTGATGGATACAGTAGATAAATAAAAACAGATAGATAGATAGATAGATAGACAGATATTTTAATACTATTATTTAACTTTTAAAATTAATATATTGCATTATATTATATTGCATGCTTATTTGTTGGCTTATTTCTTTGCAGAAAGTTGCGCATGCATTCAAATCATTGGTTAATTAGATTTAATTATGTAAATGATGTTTGTGAGAAATGTATTTTTCCAGGTTATTCATGCTTAATCTGGATGAAAGGATTTTCTTTTAAAAACCCAAGCATGTTTTCGAATTTTCTGGGGGTGCACTTGAATATCTAGTCACTTTGCACTAAATATCATGACATAAATCACACTTCAAGTGTTCTTTCTCTTAGAAACTATAGTCGGCCCGGCATTAAACACAGTGACGCGTCATTTCAGACCCCGTGAAGGTCAGCGAAGATGAACTATATTTCAAAATTAAACAATAGCCCACCAGTAGGTGATTTATGCTGAGTATATGTTTCTTTTGGTGCCCTAAAAGATATAGAAGAATCCATAAAGAGATGAATAATTACTGTCATAAATCACTCCCTTATTTTTTAAAACTCCAACCGAGAGGGTTCGTCAGCTAGCCAATGGGGTGGAGCAGATGTGTCCCACCAAACACAGGCACGTGGCTCACACCTGCTTAGAAAAACTCTTTATGGGGGCCAAGGGGGCATCGGTGCCCCCTCACGTGGGATGGGGGGCATCATGTGCCTGTTTTTGGAGGAGCTTAATAGATCTTTATCTTGCCTTTTACAACCACTAAAACTAATCAAAGTTTTTATGCATGAGCTGCATCCATTAAAACTCTTGATGGGCCGCCTACTGAGGGATCATTAAATGGGGTCTCTGAGTTTTTATTGGGCCCATTTGAAATGTAAAAGCCTGCAGGTGAAATTCAAGTCATTATTTCAACTTATTAACAATAAGCAGTGTCATTACACATATAGAAATGCATAAAGGCACCTGTTGGGAGGCACAATGGCGTCTTTGGTTTGGTTTGACAGGGCTGAAAAACTCAGTTGGGGTTATACACTGACAATAAAAATAGACCAATCGCCCTCGGATGAGAATTCTGACCCAACTTTGTCATCGCAAAACGGCCCCTAGAAAGGGTGGAAATAGCCCATCTATGTAGTATCTTTGTAAAGAGACAAAAAGGGTGTTTTGTCATTCTTCCACAACCACAGGGATGTTTAATCACCTCACTCTTACAAATAAAGAGCAGCAAAGCCATAGAAGAACCATTTTTGGTTCCAAAAAGAACCTTCCAGTGAACAGTCTTCTTAAGAACATTTTTCCACTTTGAGAAGGTTCTATGGATGTTGAAGGTTCTTCATGGAACCGTCGATGCCATTAAAGAATCGTTATTTTTAGTTAGGTTTGAATGAGTTTGAAAATCAACCAGAAACACTGACATACTTATAAATAGAGCAGATTTATTTATAAAAACATTTGCACAAAATATATTTGTTAAAATCATTTATGTACACTACTAAAAATGGACAAGTGCATTGAAAAAGTCCACCATGTATGGTTTCACAATAATAACTACATCTAGACAATAAAATTTTGATAAATACAGATCGACAGATCAACTCTTCTCCAGTGTTAAAAACAACTTTGATCTAAACGGAACGGTTATTATTATCATTAATCACAACAATCTAACAGCGTTCATTGTCACAAAGAGGCTGTTGTGCTCCATTTACAAAAATATATCTTCATCTTTAACAATACAAAAAGTTATTGTACAAATTTCAATGTAGGTCCTTAAGCAGACCTGGTAGTTGGTTGTAGGTAATAATAATCAATATTCCCATTAACTTGACATTCTTAGGGAAGTTGGTCTCATCTAAACGGCATCAGTTGCGTCAACATATCATGTCCACAATTGCACTTATGAAATGTGTTCATCCAGCAGTCTTGACTTGTTTCGCAATTGTAGAAGCTCATGGACCCCACTGGGGCTTGAACCTACAACCTCTTCCAGCTTAACCACTAAGCCACAGCGTCCCAGACTGCCGCCTGTCGAGTCAACAAAGCAGCACCTGTGAAGTTTACAAGAGTCCAGGTTTGTTTGCAACACAGTTGCTGGTTTCTAGATCATCTTGGACCAGTAACAAACCACCAAACCAGCAACCACGTTCCATAATCTGGGTTTTCCAGCAGTCACATGAAGGAACGTTTGGGTGAGGATCATAAAATCTCATCAGTAGCGATCAAACCACGTTGTGAAGTCCAGCAGCTCTTGGTCTTCAGAGCTCAGGAAACTCCCTTCATCGGACGAATAGGAGGAGTGTGGCGACTCAGGATCGGCCGAGTACGCGTTGGAGAGCGTCGGTGACGGAACGCCGCACTGGAACGCGGCAGAAATCGCGTCGTGCTCGTCCAAAAGCTGCTGCAACGCGTGGATGTACTCCACCGCGGAGCGGAGCGTCTCCACTTTGCTCATCTTCTTATTGGCCGCGCCGTTGGGGACGTGCTGGCGCAGCGTCTGGAATCCCATATTGACCTGTTTGACGCGGTTCCTCTCGCGTTCGTTGCGTCGCGCCACCGCGACGGGCTGCTGCTGCGGGATGCTGTATCCCAGCCCGTTAAACGCGAGCCTCCGCTTGCAGCGCAACAGCTCCGGCGAGCGCGAGCGCTGTCTCTTCAGCACCTTCGACTTGGTTTGCGCGCAATCTTGCAGGATGACGGACGCGTTGCATGCACTTTGCGCAGCATCCATGTTTTTTGGAAAATCTTCTCGAACAACAAGTCCAGTGTCACTGTCAAAAAACTAGCGACGCACGACTCTCGTGCCCTTCGCGTGGTGTTGTGGTCCTTCGCATCTGCTACAAACTTTGGCAGCTCTCGGCTTTTTCAACACGCGTCGGACACCCCACCCCCTTTGAATACGCACGCTTCTCGCGCGGGACCCCGCCCGCCGGGTGACGCTCCGCGAGCCGGGCGCGTGGCTCCGCGAGCTCAATAAACAATCGGACGCTTTCACTGCGCCAGCACGCGCGGTGCGCTCATTTACATCCCAATATCCGCAGCCTCAAAGCCCATTGGTGGATTTAAACTGAATGAGAAACCACAAAATGTGCGGAATAAAAGGCGAATGGCTTTATAGATGCTTTTGAATAAAACAATGATTCTTTGAAAGAGTTCTGTTTCGATTTGTCCTCTTTTGCGCAGCTAAATCTAACACAGGTTTGCACAAAAATACAGAAATGTGATATAGAACATGTATTAGAATGCATGTAAAACGCATGGACTGATTACTGATATAATACAGTGGGATCCAAAAGTCGGTAACACTTTATTTTAAGGTGTCCTTGTTACACGTTGCATGTACTAACTATTATAAAAACAATACATTATATGCATAATTACATGCAAGTAACCCTAACCATATTAATATTACTCAGTAGGCTACTCAAATGTATAATTACACTGTAACTAGGACACCTTAAAATAAAGTGCAACCCAAAAGTCTAATGCACATGCTGTTGTTAACTTTGATTTATTACAGATATGGAAGAACATGCATGAACCTGACACCAGTAGGCTGGACTAAATGATGATTGTAGAGGAGCAAGAAAGCCTGATCGAGTTCACTAATTTGCTTACATTTGACTAGTGAGCACTACAAGAAGATGAAGTTAGGGATCTTAAATATTTCCGTCAAACTGTATTTTAACGTCCAATTCTCGCTATTAACAATACATTAACATTGACTATTACCTCAATAAACTCCTAATATGCTGCTTATATTTTTAAAAACACAAACGCACTGTTTGAAAGTGAACAGAATACATATTCAGTCAAAACAAATCAAGGCAGTCTGTGCTGTTTGCTGTTTTATTTGCTCATCTAACACTCCTCTAGCTGCTACAGTAAATAATAGCTGGAGTAGTAGAAATATAATAACAGGTGTATTGACGGAATCTTACTCCCTCTGGTGGTAAAGAGTGGCATTACTTTCCATGTTAGAGATGTATTGTGCTCCATATCCTGGTAATTCATCAACAAACAAATCATAAGGATCAGCTTGTTAATGCATTAGTTAAACTAACAATGGACAAAACAAATGTTTACAGTTTTAATGTTTATTTATAAATATAGTATTCAGAGATGCAGGGGAAAAGGTGAGAAGATTGCGCGGATCGAGGGCATGCTCCACAAGGGATTTATTTGAAAGATATTTCATTTACATGCTCATTTGTAGTTACTTTAATGTATTTTTTAATATATTTTATTACCTTATATGTCTAAAACTGTAATTTTTCACCCAAAACAAAACAAAAAAGCATTTTTTCTTATATCTTGTTGCAACATTTTACAAAAATCAAGATTGAATATAATTATATATTAATATATAACATAAAATATATAGGTGTTGTTCATTGTTAGTTTGTGATTCCTGATGCATTGACTAATGTTAATGAATTGAAAGGGTTAACAAATAACAGTTCTATTTAAATAACAAATACAGACAGACAATATATTGTACATAAAGTTTTCTTCAATTTTCTGTTCAGTATATATGACTTATGTAAAAATGGAAATAAGAAATATGTAAAAATGGAAACGCAACTGTGATTTTTCAGTTTACATGTAACATTTCACAAATAAATGCACTGTATAAATAAATATTCAAATTATTTTTCGGTGTAGTACAGAATTGACTTTAATTTGACAGTAAATGTTTACCTGCTGTTGAAATCTGTATCTAAAAAACTCAGCTAGACAAAAATAATATTCTAAATACACGGATACAAATTTAATCCGTTACTGATTCCAAATTACATGACAAAAACTGTAGTCCGTAACATAATGCATTACATTACACATTTTAGGTAATGTAATCAGATTACTTTTAGATTACCTTTGTCCTAACTCGTTTATCACATTGATTTAAACACGATAATCTTGATGTAAAAATACAAAGAGTCAGAAAATATATTCGGTTACACTTTATTTTAAGGTGTCATTGTTACAGTGTAATTATACATTTAAGTACTGAGTATTAATTAACTACATATACTTATGGTTAGGGTTAGGATTAGGGTTTGGCTTAGGGTTACTTGCATGTAATTATGCATAATTTATTGTTATTAAAATACTAAGTACATGTAACGTGTAACAAGGACACCTTAAAATAAAGTGTTACCATATATTCCATTTATTGTAATTAACAACATGAAGTGTATTAAACATATTACATCAAGGTTTCCCAAACTGGGGTTCGTAAAGGAACTGCAGGGGGTTTGTAGTTTAATGAAGAGCTAACAATTAATTAAATCATAAATCATGTCAAATTAAAATAAATCATTTTAAAATAACTAATTAAAACACTTACTAAAAAATGAAATATTTTATGTTTACCTGCATGCCATATGACCATTAACCAATGTCAGAGACCTGTGAACACGCAAATGTGATACTTAATTATTAAAATATTTATTTTAAAATCTTAGGGGAATTTAAAGGGGTCATTGATTATGATTTCATGATTTTTTTAACTTTAGTTAATGTGTAATGTTCCTTTTTGAGCATAAACAACATCTGCAAAGTTCAATGCAAAGGGAGATATTTTCTTTTACAGAATTAGCTTTTTAAGACCTACAACAAACGGCTGGTAGGGACTACAACGAGCTTCTTCCTCGGTGTGTGATATCACAAACCCTCAAATTGACATAAACCCTGCCTCCGGGAGCACACAATCACAACACACTGGACCAGCTGACCAATCTGAGCCCATTGTGTATTTCTGAGGGAGGGGCTTCATCAAACCAGGAAGTCAACAGTACGGAAACAGTGGTAAAATATATGAACAATAATGCAATTTTTACAGTGGCCCCATAAACACAATCAAGCCTTCGAAAATAGCTGGTTGACCACCCCTTTAAAGTAAATACATGAGGTGAAAGAGGTTCAGATGACAAAAAAGTTTGGGAATGTCTGTATTTCATGTAAATAATGAGTTTGAAAGACAAAAGCTTTTCAATAATACATAATAATACATGGTTAAATAACCTACTGATTGATAATTCAAATAAAAATGAATGTGTTCATCAGTAGTTGATGCAATGTTGAAACACTTCTTAAACCTGAAATGATTTTTGTAAATCCAATGGTCACCTGACTAATGACTGATCTCTGTGTGAATGTCCACAAAACTGGACTTTCTGAGTGTATATAAGCAGCAGGCTATTTTAAAACGGAAAATTTCAAAGATGAAAAATCATAATTCATAAATTATGAATAATTTATTGCTATCAGAGGCGGACCATAAGTATTGTTATTCTGCTTTAAAAGTATACTCTTCAAGTGTCTGTACTTTATCAGAGTTTTTCTTTAGAAAACTTTACTTCACAACATTCCAAAGCATAATATTGTACGTTTTACTGCACTACATTTCATATTAAATATAATTTAATACTTAATTACATTAGAAATCTATTACTTTCTTACGTTTACTCAAGTAAAAGTAATTCAAAGATTTACTTGAGTACAAAAAAGTACTACATTTGAAATGTTCTTAAGTATTAAAGGTAAAACAAACAACTTTTATTTATGAAATGTAGTGCAGTAAAAAGTATGACATTATGCTTTGGAATGTAGTGAAGTAAAGTTTTCCAAAGTAAAAATACTACACTCCTGTCCGCCTCTGATTGCTATTGTGAATAATATGTAATCATGAAATCTATAAAAAAAAGTAGCCTAACTGTAGTCTGGTTATGAGTGTTTTAAAGGGTTACTCCACCCCAAAATGAAAATGTTGTCATTAATCACTTACCCCCATGTCGTTCCAAACCTGTAAAAGCTTTGTTCGTATTCAGAACACAATTTAGGATATTTTGGATGAAAACCGGGAGGCTTGTGACTGTCCCATTGACTGCCAAACAATTAACACTGTCAAGACCCAGAAAAGTATGAAAGACATCGTCAGAATAGTCCATCTGCCATCAGTGGTTCAACCGTAACGTTATGAAGCTACGAGAATACTTTTTCTGGGCAAAGAAAACAAAAATAACAACTTTATTCAACAATTACGTTTTGCAGACTGATAAAGTTGTTATTGTGTAGAGTGGTTTAATCTCCAGTAGAGGGCAGTAATGGATAAGCAACCATTGATCATTACTAAACCTTCAATGATTCAACAAAAACATAACTAAAGCCCACATTAGTTTTATGCAGTGCTGGTCTGATATCACACACTTTTATCTGTTCAAATGTAGATTCACAGGAATTGTAGAGTAGTTTGGGGATAGTGGTGCACGAGTTTGGCTGTAGTTTTGTCCAGCTGTGATTTCAGTAATGGTGTACTGAATAGGCCTAGGTTTTTTTTTCCATGCGACCACAGGTTTCTAAAACTTTCTTTCTGTTTTTCATGAAATCGTGAAAAAAGGGAAATGAAAACACACGATATTGCTCGATTGTAGGCGAGGGCCTGTGTCAGCTGAATCGGGTCAAGAGACTTTGGTGTTGGGGAACAACCTCACACCGGAGGAAAGCTCTTCCGAGGAGTTTGCAGAGAGAAGTGCTCCTGTTACCCTCAGATTCATTTCCTTTTTCCACGGCTAAATAACGGACACATGCACCTCGAACTTCAGGGGAAAGTGCAGTGAACGTGTACTCTTTATAACAGCACTGTCACGGTTCTCTCAGGTTCCTCTCTTACAGCTGCCGTGAGATTGAGTGCAGAAACTCAAACACCTGTTCAAAAAATTTCTATTACTGAATCTGCGGTCTCATAACCACAATCCCACTCATACGGTTGACTTTTGTCACTAATAATTCAAATTGAATCATAGTGTTGTTCAATAAAATAAAAATGAAATAGACTTGATTACACTGTAATTTAGCAGACTTTGACTTTGACTTGACTTTTGACTAATTTATTTATTGCTAAGCATTTACAATCACTAACATTTAACGCCTGTCCCTAGGACGGTGTAATAGCATAAAAATATCCTTAAAGGGATAGTTCACCCCAAAATAAAATGTATTCACCATCATGGCATGCATCCAAATCTGTATGACCTTCAGTAGAACACAAAAGAACGATGAATGTCTTTTTATTAATACAGTTAAAGCCAATGGGGTCCAAATGGAGTGTTTTGGGCCTCATTGGTTTTGTGAAATTGGCCCCAAACAGAGTGCACATAACGATTTAATTGAAATTAGGTCTACTGTTATTATTTTTTTAACAGTACAGTCTTAATTGACTAGGTTTAAAACATTGCCTACTTGGAAGAAAAGAAAACTAACCAGAGTAAAACTAACATGAGTCAAGGCGTAAAGCATATTTGTCCGCAGGCGTTGAGGTAAATCACTGTGGCCTGATTTACATCTCATGATTACACAGAAGGGTGGATGTAGTAACAAAGTCATTCCATTGTAATCTGAGTCTTAAGGTGTGGTCATTTTAGTGAATTTTAAACTAAATTTACAGTGCAAAAACAGTTCCATTGTCCTACTGTAAACAGTGTGATGTATCAATCACACGTCACACAGAAATCACCTTAAAAACAAGCAGATTTCTGTTGTTTACCGTGATGAACATGAGTGAAATCTGCGTGGGGGAGTTTTCTGCACCTATATGACTCGGAATGACTGGATTTCACCAAACGACTGTAAATGTGAACGCACCTTTATTGTAGTAGTTATACAACATGCTGTAGGCTATGTAGTTCAAGGACTTTCCTCAATACATTTATAGTATGGTACACAACAGCTGACGTAGGCCCTATACTTTTTGATAAGATTTTACGATCACAATAAACAAGGCCTTTGAGTCTCTTTAAGTCACGGAACATTCAGGACCAGTAACAAGAATGTTGTTTTAAATGTTAAATGGCTATATATAAGCCCGTTCTTAACTTTCCATGATCTTATTTTTTACATTCACATCTGCAAAACTCTGTAAAAACACAAAAATGCAGGCCATTAATGCTGTAGAGCATGGCTTTTTAAACTGGGTACATTTTAACAGCAATATTATGAAATATTATAACAATTTAAAATAACTGTTTTATATTTGCATATATTTTACAATGTAATTTATTCCTGTGATGTAAAGCTGAATTTTCAACATCATTACTCCAGTCTTCAGTTCAGATATGCTGATTTGCTCAAGAAATGTATTTTAAGGACAATAGACTGTTAATTTCTAATGTCTTGCATCATCAGCCTTTACCTTAAACCTGATGCGATGATGCAAGAATACGAATTAATGGGACTTCACTTTTATTTTCGAATACGACTCGCTCGCTTTGGGAATTCATTGAAAATGATCAAACTCCTCCCACCTGTGCGACGCGTCTGTGACGCTTCAGTGTGTACTATAAAACACAAGAGAAACACCAAACGCTGGAAACTACCAAGCAGTGGAACAGCTTCAGGACCTGAAATCATGGCAGCGATGCAGGGGTAAGATGATGAAATTATTATCGCTATTATAAAATATAGTCTGTGTCTCAAAACCAAGACGCGTTTTCACAAGCCGCTGAAGAGGAGCTGGAACCTGACGCGCCGCGTTAAAATCGCGACGCGCAGGTTCGCTGTAAAAACAAACAAACAAAGAATAAACGTCCGTTTGCTGCATGTGTACATAGTTCAACAATGGAAAAAAGTGTGTTTTTGACTGAGCTAATTCGGAAGTCCTATCTCACCTAACTATGCATAGCTGACTAGGTTTTGAGATGCAGATGCGGTGGTACATGCGATGTAAATTAAAATGTATGTTTTATTAAAAAACGTTTATACTGTAAAAAAAACATGATCATGAATGTACAATTTATATAAGAAAAACCGTTTTTAGTGCATATGACAGCACATGATTGACAATAAGTGGCTATGTGTTTGATCTATGGATCTATTTGAAACCCATTGTTTTGCTTTTTGTTTTCTCAAGAAGTGCAACTGGCAAACCTCAGTTTGGCCCATGGCTCATAGAGCAGGTGGAAAGTGGGAAATATGAGGGATTGTGCATGATAGGCAATGACATATTTCGGATCCCCTGGAAACACAACTCGCGAAGAGACCTTGGGGACGACGATGTTAAAATATTTAAGGTAACTTCCTCTTTGCGTCACACACCTTTGGCATTGTTTCACTTCTGCATGAATGATTCATGCTGGGATATAGCTGGAGGAGATCTTCAAACAGGGCGGGATTCCCAAAGGAGGGCCTAACCATTGAGTGGAAGCCCCGCCCCTTTTGACCTTAAAGTTTGATGTTGCATGCCATTCATTCACACCTGATGCATCAATGCATTTTAATTATACTAACATGAAATATACATGGACTTTATTGCAATTTTGGTGTTTAAATTACAGGCATGGGCTGTGGTCAGTGGGAAGATCAACGAGCACCCTAACGACAAAGCAAAATGGAAGACGAATTTCCGTTGTGCACTTCATAGTCTAAAAAACTTCCAGATGTTAGAGGATCACTCCAAAGATCAGGACGACCAACACAAAGTCTATCGCATCATCCGTCCTCAAAGTGAGTTAAACTGCTCAATCTGCACTTGGCGTGGGAAAATTAGTTGATTATAAAGCCCTGGCTAATCTTGTTCTTCAGATCACCAAGAGATCCAGAGTGTAGAGCCAGATCAACTTCCATTCATTTCTAATCTCTACAGTGCAGCTAATGACATGTCTGAAGAAATGGAGGTAACGCCCAGATTTATGATTGGCTGTTGACATGATCATACTGTATGTGTATAATAAAAATAATTATGTTAAGTTATAATATTAAAATATAATGTATAAATGTTTTTTTAAATATATAATAAATATATATTATGTCTAATGCAGCAGGAATTGCTCAACCAGGTGGAGACAATGGACCTAAATCATCAACATGCAGGTAGAATCACTATGATGGCTATGTTTAGGGTTAGCGATTCAAACAAACCATGATTTTGCAACCAACATCTTAAGGTGTGGTCACATTTACTGTTGCCCTGTGAATTTTCGTAGGTTAAATCCAGTCCAAAATAGTTATGAAAATGATTCCAATAATATCGTTCCTCTATGACAGATGGTTGTTATGGTTGTGATGTCACCTCTACTATTCTTTTAAATTTAGAATAATTTTTAAAATGATATCTTTATCGTTATAGTGCTAATATTGTGGGGGAAACCCAGTTGTTTCAATTGGAATCTGTGCGATCGCTTGTGTTGAAGTTCACGCAAATTCGTTGACCAACAAAAAGCTGCTTGCTTTGAAAGGGATTTCTTTGTGAATGGTGCTTCATTCATTGACAACAAACCTTTTTTGCCTTTTTTTAATGTGACCACACCTTTCAAATCCACACAGGAACCAAACTACCTATAAGGCAGTACTCTAAAAACCAAACAGAAAACTTTAGCAATACCATGACAACTAGCCATAACACTCTGCACATGCACACACCACTGAAATTACACAATGTTATATTAAAAAGTTTTGTTCAACAGCAGGAAGAAAGATAGATGGATTGGCTCTTGTTTTGGCATGTTCGCAATATACAACATCATTTCTATTCACAGAATCTCAACCATGGGAAACCTGTTCCCAACAAATCATTCCGAACACCTCAAGCAACTACTATGAGGCTCCCTACTCAGATGTTCAATCCTTTCAGAATAACACACCTCCCCCAGACCAGCAGATTTACACTACAGGTAACAAAGTTGTTGTTTTTTTGGTCATAACTTAAAATAGTGCAGACACTGGACAAAGAAGCTTTCTAGAGAGCGTAGTGCATGCTATCAAATGGCTTCCAATACTTTGAAAGGCTACACATTCGACTGAAAACATACAGATCAGATCTTACGATTTCATAAACCCACCACAAATTCACTAAAACATAAAATAGTTACGAATAGCCATGCAAATGTTTTGGTAGTATTTGAAACATTGGCGTTGTCTGTATCAAGAACATATGTGGAATTCCAAAGGCTGTAAAATTCTCACATCAAGAACGATAACTATAACGATATTTATATTAGCGTCCACATCGACACCTGATAACATTGTTTATATTAAGCATGCACTGCAGTTTTGTTGTATACCTCTTTAAATGCTCAAGCTCTTTAGTTGGATGGATTCTGGTTGGCTGTCAGTGTTTTTATTGTTCATCAGATGGAAAAGCTGTGAAAAGTGATTCCAACAATATTGTTCCTCTGTGCCGTTATCGTTATAGCATGGACTGTGCCTTTCTTTTAAATTTTGAATGATTTTTAAAACTATCTATGTCCTATTATGTTACTTCTAGTGCAGCAATGGAACCCTCCAGCTTTCTGTGGCCTGGAGATCTCCATCAACTACCGAAGAACAGAAGTTTTGAAAACTCGCCTGTGTTCGCCACTCGTTCAGTTTCACTACCAGTGCGACCCATCTGAGCTGAGAGGAGAGCCAATCCGCTTTCCATCCACAGAGGGTCTGATCGATCAAACACAGATCCACTTCACTAAACGCATACTGGACAGCATTCAGAGAGGCCTGCAGCTGGAGGTAAACCAATATGGCATCTACGGCTTCCGTCAGGACAAGTGTAAAGTCTTCGTCAGCACCGGTGACCCGTCTGAGATCCAGAACCCAGAGCCTAGAAAACTGAATCAGAACACCAGAGAGCTTCTACTCAGCTTTGACAAGTACATAAGAGGTATGAATGATGAGAAAGGATTTTTTTTTTGACATACAGGAAGTGACATCATTGGGCCCTTTTCTACACCATGGCAAAAAGACAATTGAAAAAAAAAACTAAAAAAAATAATAATTATATTTTCTTCAATTTTTCACAAATTGCAGCATCTTTCAACCTTGTTACCATAGTAAATTAATTTATGGAAAATACATTAATCACTAACTAAAAAAGCATTTGGTCCCAAACTAGCTAACACCTTCTGAGTGACAGATTTATTTATGGGAAAGCACTGTATGCAACGCTGTAACTCAATTTGGCATTATTTTGAAATAATTCAACCCTGTTACCATAGTTATTGCGTGGGGGTGGGAATTCATTTCTTTCCTTGAATTTCTTTAATTTACGGAAAATGTGACATAATTGTTTACCAAATGCTTAACAAGCTTCAAATTCATGCTTTTAAAACCTCATGTACACTTTACTCATTGAATTCCATTGTAAGTGCAAGTGATTTTCCTTTGTTTTTACAAACTTTTCTGTTGTAACGGAAAGCATGTTATAAATGCTGTCCTGACATTGTTAAAAATAGCCCGGAACAACCCCAGCTGTAATGTGATGCGTGTTTCTATTCTGATTCAGATATCAATTTTTTTCAGATCTCATGGATTTTAGAGAGAACAGACGGGGTTCTCCGGATTACACCATCTACCTGTGCTTCGGAGAGAAGCTTCCGGATGGAAAACCACTGGAGAGGAAACTGATCACTGTCAAAGTAAATATCGCAAACAAAAACACATTTTGAGTTGTTTTGTTTGCGCTTCAGTGTTATAACGTATCTTTTCCATCTCCACAGATTGTACCTCTGATTTGCCGTGAACTTCATGAGAGAGCTCAAATGGACGGAGCGTCCTCTCTTCGCAATGAAAACATTAGCTTGCAGATCTCCCACAACAGCCTTTTTGACCTTATAAATTCTTTGGGTTTGCCTTCAGTGGCCTAAAGCAGCTGTTTTCACCATGAAATCAGCCAGCTAACATTCCTTTCCACACACACACACACACACACACACACACACACACACACACACACACACACATATATATATATATGTAGAGAGAGAGAGAGAATTTAATTTTGTTACTGTTATACTTCAGCACAACGCAAACTGACAGAACTTTCCCAAGGTGATTTCCGCAGGGCATTCAAAGGTCTTGTAACTGCTCTGAATTCATTGCTGATCGCTCTACCATTTAATAGCAATCTCAATGAAACTGTACTGTTCAAATGATCTGAAACTTTCTTTTTATTTTCTAATGAGAGCTAGAGTCTCATTTTAATATCCTGTCTTCTAGTGAAGAATCTTTCACCTTTCGCCCAAAGGGCTGCACTTGTATCGCTTCTTGTCTGTCGCTTTATGAATGTGATATCTAGAAAGTTTGGTATCATTAAATGTACTATTATTTAAAAACTACTGTTTGCTTGTTATGGGTGTTGTTTTATTAAATTATGCTGATGCCAATACCTAAAGATGGACTATGTATAAAAATGTTATGCATATAAAACTTAATAAACATAAAATATTTTGTTATTAATATACAATGTCATACTTTTAAATACACACACAGACACACTTGTGTATTTAAATTTCAAGATGGTGAATAAAATACAATTATACAGCACATTTCACTAATAATCATTTTCAAAATTCCTGCTAACTAAACATTATTTCGAGAATGTATTATTTATTGTACATTAATCATTCAATATTCACCCATTTTTGGACCGTGACACAAACATACCCCCTTAGGAAACATGCCAAAGGACTTTTTTATTTTTATTAAATAAAGTGTTTAATAAAATTATTTACAAAGACAGCAATATGGATGCCTCAACTCACATCACAAATTATGTAGTCTGTGATTGCTTGGATTCATACGATAAAGTTCACTCAGGTTAAGAGATCAGAATAATCTCTCAAGTCAGGAAATGAATCAACTCTCAGATCAACTCGATGTGATTTGCCACAGGAAAACAGACCAGACGTTCTGCACGCCTCACCGTGAGATGCAACTCAAGTTACATGATCAATTCAGAAGTCTTACAAACATTTCTCAAGCAATTAAAATTACATAATTAGCGAAAAGGGTTCAGAAAAAAACCTTTTGAAATACACTTTTAGCCATCAACTTTTCTAATTAATACTTTTCATTGAAACTTTAGAAGTGCATAAAGAAATGGTTCATTATTTTATAGGCCGAATGTCGTTTGTAAGCATGTCATCCACAAACAGAAAAAAGAAAGCAATGGCAATCAGGAAAAACAACTGGCAAACATTCAGCTGGCAGCTTTTAAAATGAAAACAGTCTCATTTCACCTGAACCGAAAGGGTAAATTACAGCCGTTCACGTGTCATGAGAGAACATTATTATTTCTCCATTTACAACAAAAGCATTTCAATGAGGGTGAGGTCTACTGCAAGTTTTCCTGTTTTACCAATATTAGTACACAAAAAGATTTTAAAGAACCAAATTGATTCCAGAGTCTCATAAAGACTGGATATCATTATTATATTTTAATTCAAATAAATACTCTTGAGTTTTCGGAGAGATCACAGAACGTCTGAGATGATCTTCTGCACCTGGTTCCTCAACATAATGCTTATATTCTCTTCAACCACAAAACAATTACTATGCTCTCCAGTGTCAATTATTCATGGTGGAACGACAGGTTCAAGAGTATTGTGTGTGTATATATGGCGTATACATACACACAAACGTGTGTCTGACAATGCAAGAGCCTGTCTGACAACTTAAACTTCCTGTTGGAACATCAGCTTAAAATAGCATAGTATTCAACACCCTCTTGAAGAGGGTGCGGTTTTGAACAATGGCAAACGTATAGATTTTCAACCCATTCTGTATCTGGACACTTCCAGATGATCTTTACATTCAAAAGAAAACATACAAACATTCAAAAAGGTTAATTTGATAACTGATGACAAGATGTTGAGCCCTTAAGTGTTTCCTATGTAATTACAGAAATGCACAGATTTAAAAAAACATCCAAATCTACTGTTGATCACTTTTATATATAAGATACCGTCTGAAAAGCATATAGCCATTTCCCTCGGCCTCACATTGGAGTTTGGGAGTCTTTCGGGACGTCTGCGAGTTGGATTTGCCCAGTTTCCTCTTTCTTGTGTTTTCTTGCATGTTTATACTTATCCACATAGGCTTTGACCAGGTTGGCTACTTTCACCGGGTTAATCTCCCCGCTCTTGCTATGACACACCTTGTGAATGAGACAAAGATGATATGAATGGGGTCATTTTCACATAACATGATAATGATTTCATAATTCACTTAAGAAATGGGCCATTGGAGTGGAGGGAAACAAAATAGTATTTGCATATGCAAATGTGCTCGTCACAGGTGTTTACTTTGGTTGTAACACGACGTACAAGGAAGTGGATATGGAAAAACAACCACAAAAGAAAACATCCGACGTCACGCAATTACCTTCTGAACGGCTTTTCCCAAAATCTCCTTGTACTCTTCCTTCGTGATGTCTCTTTTCTGGTAGAAGGGTTTTATGGCCAGTTTGACCTCCTCTATTGCTCGCTCTTGCATATGAAGTTTCTTCATGTACTACAGAAAGACAAACAATGTTTACAAATTCATGACATCAAGACAATGCAATGAAAAATGAGATAGTGATATGATGTAACCTTGCTCTAGTCACCTTGGGGTCATGTAAAACTTCTTTGCGGGATTTTGGTTTGATGGATTCATCTTGGGGAGGCAGGCTGGAGACCGATGCCATGAGTTTTGGTTCAGCCTGAGATGAAGCTTTATCCTTTAATATGAAATAATATGGTAGTACTGAAGTACCCATAACAGCACTCCAACTGCCTCAGATAATGAAAATTCCCATAAAAAGATTTGTGAGGTGTCTCAACTTCCTGTGCTCTGGGATTTCCCTTTGCTGAAGGGAATGTGAAGTAATTTATCAAGCATAGATTTGTTGCACGTGAATTATTTTTTATTTTAATTAATTAATTATATTATGTAGCTGATGATTGCAAAATAACACAGAAACAATCAGTGTCAACTGCTGAAAATAAACATGACATCATAACCCTCATAAATCATGATAAACTTGTTTGTGTCGGGACATTCCTTGTGAAAGGAGGATGCAATTTCCAAAAGTAATGTTAACTTTCATTTCTTCTGAAGTGAAGCCTTATATGGCTGCTTTCAGTTTCGATCACATGGGTACAACAGAAATTGCATCAGCATTATTTTCACCTCCTTGAGAGAGCAAGCTGCAAATTATGAATGCAAATAGTGACACGATGACACCCTCTGGTTGCTCGAAGCAACTACATGTGACGGGCAATAATTATGATATGCACTGGTATCCAAAATCTTTTCTATTAAGAGTGGAGAAATTTCAAATGACAGTCTCGTATTCATTTTTGTGTTATTAAAATTCAAAAGCTTGTTCATGAGGCTAAATTTATGTAACCCAAAGAGGGGTTTTTTTCAGTTAGAAAGTGTTTTGAAAATTCTGCAATTATTTACTATAATGGGGTATATGTTGAATGTCACCTCACCAAACCCAGAAAACAGGTCTCATCACATTCGCTTGGCGGAGAAATTGTTATCTGCCGTATGAACTGATGGTGATATGGAATTTTAAGATAATCAGCTAACTTAGCAATTTTTTTTTTATTGTTGCCGTTTTAATCAATTTTAATATTCCAAATGCAAGTGAAAAAAAAAAACTTTTAGATATCAATCTGCATATGTGATGGACATTGATTATGATCATCTTCGGTATCTCCTTTTTTAAAACACAATCCAAGTCAATGTGGTCTACATTGGACATCAACGGTCTTCAAAATATCTGTTGTCTTCCGAAGAATAAAGTCATGCAAGAGTGAATTAAGAAAGTCAATTTTCTTAACTTTGATTTATGTTAAATGGGGGTGTGGGGGGAATCTATCTCTATAAGACACTGTACCTGATTTTGCGGGGTTGTAGCAGACCTTCGCGACCCTTCTTGCTTGAGTTTTAATTTGAAGAGTGCAAGTTCTAAAAGAGGCATGGGAAAACATTCAGAATATTTTAACTAGTTTTCAAAAACATTTTAGTTTTATGTTACCTGAATGCTTCACACTAAATCTGCTGTGACTGAAGTCATTTAGTCATTATCTCAATAGTTGCAGAGTTTGTTAGAGACCAGGGGTGTCCAATCCTTCTCCTGAAGGGCCACTGACTTGCAGAGTTCAGGTCCAACTCCAATTAAACACACCTGAACCAGCATTAAACGTCAAATGCTGGGTCTTATTTCGAAGGCTGAATTTGTCCGGAGACTAAACTTCCCAGACAAGTGTGTTGGGTTAAGCTGGAGCTTAACTAAGGGTGTCCTAACCTGTTCCTGAAGGGCCACTGTCCTACAACCCTAATTAAGCACATCTGAACCAGCTGATCAAGGTCCTCAGAGTCACAAGAGACTTTCAGGCAAGTGTGTTGGATCTGGTTGGAGCTGAACTGTGCAGGACATTGGTCCTCCAGGAGCAGGATTGGACAACCCTGGTCTGTAATGAACTGCTGTAATGCAACTATTGAAACCATCTAAAATTCAGACTTGGTGTGAATAGGGAGCAAAACTAAATGGCTTAAATCAAGAAGTTGCAGCGAAAAAATGTTTACTCACTGCTTAATTTCTCAGACTGGGGTTCTACTGGTTCCTGCAAATTCCAGGTAACTCGTTTTCCCTGCGATTTAGACTTTGCACCAAGCGTAACTGTTTCAGTACTTTGTTTATTCTCTGCTGGATCCTCTGGGATGGCAGACTTGGGGTCGACAGCTTCTGTTGAGTTGGCCAAAGAGCTCTCACTCATTTCCTTCTTAATGAAGTCTAAATTATCAATCAAGTAATCAACACTGATATCTTCATCAGAGGAAACAACAGGTTCATGTTTTATTGGTGGGTCTGGCGGCTGAAGAGGTGACATCTCCATGTCCTCCTCAAAAGGTGGCGATTTATAAGACTCAGTGGGTTCCTTATTACAGTTCACTGCATCTATGTCAGGCGTATCCAAATTGATGACAAGAGGGTTTTCACTGCAGCTTGGCGAATCATCTTCATCAGGCCATATTTTTTCAATTTTTGGCTCAACCATTTCTTGCCCTTTCATCTCATCCTGTAAGCTAGCATGGCTCTTCTCTAAATCAGCACTGCCTGATTTAATTTCATTAACATTTGGTGAGTCCATGCTGAAGATGTCAAAAGATGCCACCTCTTTCTTCATCTCTTTAACACCATCTAATTCTCCACACAAGTTGAGACAGACTTCCTCCTCCTTTTTGATATATTTCAACTCCTTGACAAAACCAGTGGGCCAAGGCTCCTCCGGTTTCATTTCATTAGTCTTAAACAGCTCAAGTGAAACATCATCCTTGCTTTCTTGAAGTGTTCTGGTTGGGTCATCATGTCTTGATGATCCAAGTCCATGAGCCGTGATCTCAACTTTAACTGATGGTAACGCAACAGTTGTCTCACACTCATGTGGTCTTGTATTTCTCTCGGTCTTCACGGGTGTTGTAATCTTGTTTGCACTAAGAGCAGGCTCATGTAATTCAGTGGACATGGGCTCTGTAAACTTATGGGAGCTCCTTTCTGTACGCCGAGAGATTTCTGATCGATCATACCTCCGTTTACGCTCCCTAGATGTTGATCTTGACTTCTGCCTCTTTAGCCTAGTCTCACCCTGATCCTTTGATGTTCTCCTCCTTTCTCTGGATCTTGATCTAGAAAACGAACGAGATTGGGAGCGCCTTCTTTCTTTTGACCTCTTCCCATAACTTTCTCTCCCTCGGTTATCATTCCTCTCACGACTCACTCTTCTCCTGCTCGTCTTCCTTTCTCTACTGCTGGAACTCGAGGAACACCTCCGGTCTCTTGATTGCGGATGTTGCCTCTCTTTCGATCTTGAGCGGGAATGCTGCCTCTCTTTCGATTTCGAACGGGATCTCCGCCGATCCCTTAACCTTGAGCGTGACCGCCTCTTTTCTTTTAACTTTGAGTTTTTCTTTTTATGGGAGTCTTTAGATGAAAGGCTTTGCGAGTTTGATGGTGACTGCTTCCTATCCTTGGACTGGGCCTTGTGAGGTCTTTCCTCCTTGTCCTTAGCTGTGTTAGAAGAATTAAAAGCACCACTGACTGAAGGCAGCTCTTTACACACCCCATTTCCTTTAGAAGCTTGTTGTAGATTGGCTAGAGACTCTTCTAGTGACTTTGATTGGGGCCTGATGGGTGGAGGTCCGGTCTCAGGTTCAGGTTCAGACTTCACCTCCACCTTAACATTTTTTTCACTGCATGACGAGCTTGATCTGGAGTGCTCTTCAGTTTTCTGAAAAGGGCTTCCTGGAGTTCCACCACTTCCAGTATCCACGCCTGCTTTGCATCTAGTAGAATCCAAAGCAGGACCTCCTGAGGGAGATGGACTATGCATGGTGTCTGAATGATGTGGAGATTCTTTGCACGGTCTGTCCCACAAAGATTCTGGCTCCGTTTTAAGTTCTGCACACATTTCCAAGCCTCTCTCTGTATCTGAGTGTACATCCAGAGGCTCGGATTTGATTGGATGACAGGCATCCTCATTGGCTCCAATTGGCACCCAAGGTGCAGTATGTTGGACGCCAACATCAGGACCCTCATTTTCTGGTTCATTATCAGAGGAATCAGACCCCGTAGGGTTAAAGGGATCATAGACCTCACTCTTCTCCTCTTTGGCTTTTGCTCTTAAAGACAACAGTATCCGTTTACTTTTATTATTTCTCTTTGATTCCTCATCACCTCCAGGCAGAGTCTCTCCTGATGCAGGAAGTCGGCGAGCTTGCCAGGGGTTTCCGCTAGCGTTTATACGGAAACTGACGGAAGAAGAGGAGGGGCGAGAGTTTGAAGAGGCACTAAAAGATGATGTAGCAGAGGTGAAAGAGCTAGAAAATGAAGATGAAGCACCAGTTCTGTCTGCTCTTTGCCTCTGAGCATCCACCGTCCTATTTTGCTGACTCGCACCTGTACCTTGTTGGTCAACGGTACGTTCCCTACCTGTATTGCCTGCTAAGCTGTTCGCTGAAGACCCAGGCAAAGTACTGCTACTGCTGCCACTGCTACTATTTGCACTGGATGTACTGTCCCTTTTAATTTTTGGTATTCTTGGCAATACAGAAACATCCACCCATACAGGCTTAGGAGGGGGCTTTTTGACAGGTGGTTGTCGGACAGGACCATCCTTGTCTTGATGGGGAGAGTCAGAAGGGCCATTTGGCACCCTTGAGAGGGCTTGACTTCTAATCCCATTGGTGCTCAAGTGGCTATTCCCAGGTCTAGGTGGGTTTAGGGTGGCAGGCCTATGAAGAGCTGCCGGATGCAATCGGGAATGTCCCAATGGAGACGGGTGAGAGTGAGGAAGATGAGGGGAGTGTATGGGTGGAGATGTGGGATTCTGTGGTGTGGAACAGGACCCAGGAGAACTGTGTGCTGGTGAGGGCCTCCTCAATGGGCTGGAGGAAGGACCAGATTCTCCAGAGGGTTGAATGAGACTTGTTTCTGAGTTTGGGGTGTCTTCTGTTTCCCCTGAGCTCGAACCTCTAGGGGTAGTGCTTGGCAAGGACAGGGACACTGAAAGGAACAAAGAAACATTTTCTTTTTGAAAGGATGACAAACATCATGTTACTATTGCTAAAACCACAGAGGTTTGGCTTATGTGTGTGGCTGCAAATAAAATAAAAAAAACTACTAATGCTGCATCCATTATAGATAGGACATAGATAGTTTTAGCCACAATGTCATCATAAACATGCGAAATATTCATATCGTATCTCATTTTAGTACCTGTATAGCATACAACCCTAACTGAGGAAAAAAACTCTCCTGCTTACCAGTAGCAAAGAGTTGACATAAAAATCTCCAAAGCATGACTTACAGGGTTTGGTTGCTTCGAGGGAACCGTCTCTGTTGATGACCACATCTGAACTGTCCATGAGGAGCATGCTTTGACCACTGAGGATGCTGCCCAGCAGATCTGATACAGGGGCTTCCTCTGCCACCTGTGGGATACTCACACCTTGCCTGGAAACCAGCACACAACTAGGATCAGCCATCCAAAACTCATTTTCTTTATGATTTTCATCACCTTTAAGAAGAAATTATCCGTTTCCTCCATCGTGACCATAAAGAGCGACAAAGTAGATACCTGGAGAGTCCGGCAGATATGGGTCTAGCCACAGGCTGATGGGATTGCAAGGCAGAACGGGAGAGGCCACGGCGTTTAGCATCCAGAACAGAGGCTGGCGTTGGAACTTGAATCTCGTCCTCCCTAAAAAGATATATTCAAAAAACGAAGTTAACCACTCACTTCTTAAAAATAGTTTACAAATATAAATTGTTAATGAGAAGGCCATCATTGTATGCTTAATAAAACTTCACCTATCATCAAAGGGGTCCAGGTCAAAGGGATCTCCATACACTGAGAGGGAGGCTGCTCCGATTTCTGCACGCATACTTCCTAAACTGTACTCTGAAGGCCGATAAACTGAAGGAATCATGGAGCCAGACTTGGGCTTCTTAATGCCTAAACTCCGTGCAATACGACCTCTGGAATTGGTTTCCTTCTTTAGGACCTGAAAGGGCAAAAAGATAGAAAACACTTTTATGACAGACATATAACTACAAACTTTCATGTCCTCTTGCATGGAGAAGGGAAGGCAATACTTTCAATCAGCAAAACATTTATATAAGAGCTTTCAACAATGATGTAGAAAACCACAGGCTACAGAAACATCAATAAAACATCAATTCAAATTGTAGTGGTTATACATCTGCCGACCTTTTTTCTTCTCGATTTTGACTTCCTCACTTTGCGTTTCCGTCTCTTGACTCTCATGTTTGTTTTTCCCCCTGAGGTTGCTGAGGATTTGCTTTTGGTTTTCCTTCTTTTAACTGCATGAACAAATAAGAGAATCCCATTCGGATCAGACAGAAACAACAGACAGAACCACACCCAACTGAACAGCCAGGTTAATGAAATCTAAAACTGATTACATGGTATCATGATCCATCTCAGGTTACCCAATCAGGCGAAACGGTTAGTAGGCAGTAACATTAGTTTATACTTTTATTCAGCAAGGAAGGACACATTAAACTGATCATAAGCGAAGGTAAAAACATTTGTAATGTTACAAAAAAATTATATTTCAAATAAACGTTTGTTTTTTTGAACTTTTTATTCATCAAAGAATATCAGGGGGGAAAAATCTGTTTCCGCAAACATATGAAGCAGCACAACGGTTTTCAACATTGATAATCAGTAGGGCTGTCAAATTGGAAAACTAAATTCGAATTTTGTACTAAAATATTATCAATATTCGAATTTAAAAGGTATAATTTCTGTTAGGGGGAAAAAACTTTTGGCTTCTCTCCTGAGGCCACAGAGCAAAATATTACCGTAATAATGCACGTTTCTTCAAAGCAATAAAAAAACAAGACTATCTTTGAAAACAAGTGCATAATGTTTAGAATAATGTTTATAAACCATATATAATTAATTACGTTGCTTAAACAATTAGAAACAACAAGCATCGTGTAAGTATGTATAGTTTAATACTAAGGACCGAAAACCAATCACAAAGAGTAGCCTACTTTCTTCATTTAAAAACAGATGCAGTGGGATGCAGAAAAACCACCATAAAGTCTCGAGACATGCTTTTTAAAAGTTGAACTTACACTAATTTTACATGGCTTTCTAAACATGCCGCTCTCTTGTGCGAGACGCGAGTGCAACGGTGAAATATGTCCCTATAGAAAATGCGATATGGGTTCTGTGTGAACGGCTTGGTTCCAGTTTTGAGGTAAACAACATATTCTCCGCATTGATGTTCTCTTTTTCCGTAATATTTTGAAAGAGCAGTGGGTTCAACTGGATAGGCTAAAAAAGGCATTATAATGCAACAACATCTACATCGTCATCGCATCTTGTGTGCCACATATAAGGCTGCCTGACGCACATCTAAAATTTGAATGCAGCATTTTTGCATTCGAATGTGGATTTTTATTTTAAATTTGACGAATATTCGAAATTCGAATTTAATTCATTCAATTAACAGCCCTAATAATCAGAAATGTTTCTTGAACAGCAAATCAGAATGATTTCTGAAGGATCGTGTGACACTGAAAACAGGAGTAATGATGCTGAAAATTCAGTTTTGATCACAGCAATAAATTACATTTTACAATATATTAAAACAGAAAATAGTTATTTGAAATTGTAGTAATATTACACAATATATTTTGATCCAATTAAAAACAATTTAAAACCCCCTTTTTTTTCCAGATTCTGAAGTATTTTTCAGATTTCATACATTCAGACCATGTGTGATAAGATCAGCCAGAACAAATCTGTCTCACCTGTCTTTCTCCTCCGGCGGGATTTGGAGCGAGGGGTCAAGTCTCGCACATAAACGGCCGTGTTGAGTCCAGCCACTACTGCATTGATGGTCTCATCCAACCATGTGGACTGCATCATATATCTGGGAGCAAGCTAAAACACAATACCACACAAAATCAAACACACATTATGTCATATCTAAAGCAGTACTGCACAAAACATTCCCAAAGTTCACTCACTAAGCCCAAGTATGAGCAAAAGCAAAGGTCCTTGCACACAGAGTCAGAAATTTTCGTATGCGTTTTTTTTTCTTCCGTATTCGTCATCCTTTCCTATCAAAATGCTTGCTATGGATGCGAAAACGCAGGAAATCGAACCTGAAATTTCAGAGGCAGTGTGTAAACGTGATTGACAAAACGAGGTTGTATTTATTTTTTTAACGTGCGAAAATTTCAGACGAGATCTCGGACTCAGTGTGCAAAAAGACCTTAACAGTTACAATATTTATGTTCATACTTGTTCTAGCATTTCATTATCCCATTCACTTGTATTTGAACAAAACAAACATCGGTTAGACTGGATTGATCATCTCAGTGACACACCAATATCAGCCCAGCTCAAGACACCGTTACACACTTGTGATTAGATAGCAAAGCGAAAGCATCATGCAAACCTGCGCTGCAGTGCGTGCCTGTGTGATGCGCCGTCTGTTGACGTTGGCCCGAACTCGTTCACTGTGCTGGGTGCGTGCGATGACGCGGGTGGGTCTGGCCCGGGGACGGCTGGTGGTGGGGAGAGAGCTGCTCTCGTCCTCACTGATTTGTTCAGAACCTAAAACAAGATATTAGCAGGTTATTAGAACAATACATAATAGGGCTGTCAAAATGGCTGAAAAACTAAGTTCGAATTTTGTACTTAAATATTATCAATATTCGAATTATATTCGAATTTAAAAGGCATAATTTCAGTTAGGGGAAAAAAAGCTTTTGGCTTCTGTCCTTAGGCCACAAGAGGGCCCATCGAGCAAAATATTAATATATTAATATTAATGTTTAAAATAATGTTTATAAACCAAATATAATGAATTAAGTTGCATGCATGTATAGTTTAATACAAAGGACCGAAAACCAATCACAAAGAGTGCTTTTTTCATTTAAAAACATGAGATGAAGTGGGATGGTGAAAAAAACACCATAAAGTCAAGACATTTATTTATTTTAAATTGAACTTTCTAAGCATGCAGCTCTCTTGTGTGCCACTGATAAAGCTGCCTGACGCACACCTAAAATTTGAATGCAGCGTTTTTATTTTGAATTCGACAAATATTAGAAATTCTAATTTTTATTTGACAGCCCGTTATTACATTAAACGTCGTTAATGTAATGAATGGTTTGAGAAATGAAAGATGACCTGATGTGCGGTTGTTTGCGATGCACTCTGGGCAGAACCATTCCTCTACAGGTACAGCATCTAACGGCGGTGTGAGGCATTCCATGTGGTACCTGTCATTACAAAAAACACAAAATTATATATAATCAGGGGTGCACATAATGGTACGTAGTTGCGCATGTGTGACCAAAATAAAAAATGCACTGTGTAAATAAGTTCAGACCGTTCATTTGCGCACCGACATGGTTGACAGCTGTTAATGCACACTTAACATTTTAGATCGACAAATTGTAATATTGTATAATACTGTATAGATTTCTATTCGAACTGAAAGTGTAAATCTAGGCTATATGCTGAAGTTTTCAAAGCACAATGCAAAACTGTGACATTTCATTCACTGACGCTCTTCAATCGGCAGTGCTACACCCAGTAGTGCATATACTTACTTGCCAGCAACCCGCCAAAATAAAAGCTTGCTGATTTTAAGTTTGAAAATGATGAAAAAAATTCATAAAGCAAATATTAGCATTTAATTTTTAAGTTTACAATAAAATAATTGTATTTTTTATTTAATATTCCCTTTTATTTTAAAATATAGTAGTATCACACTTTATTTTTATTTTATTTATTTTTTAAAAACGAAATAAAGTGCAATAATATTATCATCACCATTAATTAATTTTCTATACTTATATTTATTGGGTCACACTATGTGCAGTGTGAGGACCAAACCAAATCTCCAGGTGCTCTTATGAGAACCAGGCTGAAAAAGTTATGTGCACCCGTGTATGCATATATATAATGCTTAAGTACACAAAATGATTGCAGAGGTCCAGCATACGTTACCAGAAGATTGAGTTACGACATTTTCATTAAGAATTTTAATGTAGAAAAAAAGAAAACACTCTTCTTGATCTTACTGCTGACATTTAGAAAACAGATTTTAATGATCAACAATTTTGAAAATTCCTGAAAACTGATATCTCTATTCTAAATTATAATTCTCTAATCGATACTATATCTTTCAATTCAATGTCAATTAAAGTTAGTCAGTAGCCAAATCGTCGCTGAAGTAAGCAGTTTACACCTGATACCTGTTATTTTTCCCAGCACTGGTCAAGATGGACCGATTATAGTCATTTGCGATCACTAGATAGAGTGATTATTTAATCATTTTATGCAGATTACTGAGGAAGACTGACTCCATTTGTATATGTATAATAGATTTAAAGCTCCTACACGTATGTCATGGGATTTGAACAAGACCCAATGGAGGATTGGCTTTATTAGCTACCAAAAACCAATTGAAGCAACTATGTACTCAATAGGAAAGATTTCTAAGCACACATACACACTAAATATGGTTCAACTGTGTTGCACTTTGACCATTATGACAATTTTTGACCATTAAAGTCAATGTTACTGACCTGATGCTAACGTTAACATCAAGCTAGCTAATAAAAACACTCAACCAGCTTCATTTAAACTATACACACTCCAGGAAAGTTATGAAGTGGATTAAAAATACAAAAAAAAGATCAATGCAAAACTCCAAAATACATTTTATTTTGGGAAATTGAACCTTAAGCACTTGCATTAAAACTAATATATTAGCTGCATTTATTATCCATAGTCTAAATTGAACCCATCAGCTATTTTTTTTTATCTTTCATGTCCAGTCTGATTTTAAATGAGCTACAGGTCTCATTTTTATGAAATCATTGATGAACTTTGTGCATTTGCACCTACCTCATAAGGTACCCAAACTTTCCAGCAGAGTTTGGCTCCTCAGTCCAGACCCAATTAAACACACCTGAACCAGCTAATCAATGTTTTCAGACTCACTAGAAGCTTCCAGGCAGGTGTGTTGGAGCTGAACTCTGCAGGAAGACCCTCCAGGAGCAGGACTGGACATCACTGATTTTGAGTTTCTGTCGTATTTGAGTGTTTGTCATACACTTCTTACCCAGCGTCACATCCATCGCACAGCAGGAGACGATCTTCACGGTCTCGACCCCCGCACACCTCACAGCTGGTCTGATCCAAGTCCACATCCACCTGCTCCTCCCCAGGTTTTACAGGCTTCTTCACTGCAATCTAAGCAAACACAAAGATGATATTAAGGTGTGTTCAATGTGTCCTTCAAGGATATATATATATATATATATATATATAGTGGAAATACTGAATAGTATAACTAGTATCTATATATATTCTATAGAGATCAGCGAGCGGAGAGCAAGTCTGTAGCAAAAGGTCTACTAATAATTACTCAACTTAGATATTTAGTTGTTGATACACAGTATAAGTAAGTGACAAATGTTTTTCAGATATAAGTGTATTCAGATGTAATTATTTGGGTTCATTGTTCACAATATTTCTTTTGTTTTGTTTTGTTTAGACTACTGTTGTGTTTCCGACTTGAATGTGTGACATTACAGGATGTCATGTGCATCAGGTGTGTTTTTGCTTTTTACATTTTTTTTAATTAATTTATTAAAGGTGATATAAAAAATTGTGATTTATTATAATTGATAATTTCATACATTTCAACAAATTTATTGTCAACTAAGGCATGTTTTCTCACTGAGATGTAGCAATCACGTAAACTTGAGTTTGTCCACTCTTTTTTAAATTATGAAATTGTGTTTTTCACGTGTGTTCAACTCTTAAATGCAGTCTTTTACAATTATATTTTAAAAGGCTCAAATTCTTAGATTATATAGTTCACACCACAACTATAACAATAACGACACACAGGATCAATATCATTAGAAAAACATAATAACAGCCAATAGTTATAATATAGTTATAGTTATCTTTATAGTTATTGTTCTTGGTGTGAACAAACCCTTTTATGTGCAACAATCCTGATGTAAGGGTGCTTTATGTGACTCACTGTTTTTTGAACTTTCCCGCCGTAGCACTTTCTCATGAGAATGTTATTGAAGACTATCCGGTCCACAGGACAAGAGTTGGCATTCTGAAAAAAAAAAACATGACATTAATGTTTATGAACCACTGCTACAGTTAACTAAAACCAAAACCATAATTTAAAAAAATTATTTGAAATAAACTAACTGAAATAAAACAAAACATTTTTTTTATTTTATTTCTTTGTTTTTATTTCAGCAAGTTGCCAAGGAAACATTTCTCATTTTCATTTAACTTCATGTACTAAAATAACTAGTGCTGTCAAATGATCAATCGCGATTAATCACATACAAAATAAAAGTTTTGTTTACATAATATATATGTGTGTACTGTGTATATTTATTATGTATATATATAAATACACACTCATACAGTATATATTTAAAAACAAATATTTAGACGTATATATTTATATTCATATAATTTAAATTATATATAATTATATTTAATATACAAATATAATTTTTTTATTAAATATATACATGCATGTGAGCGTGTGTATTTAAATATACATAATAAATATACACAGTACACACACATATATTATGTAAACAAAACTTTTATTTTGGATGTGATTAATCGTTTGACAGCACTAAAACGGAAATAAAAATAAAAACTAAAAAAAAGAAAAGAAAAATGACAAAAAAATTACTAAAATTTAACTACAATAAAAATCCAAATGGAAAATATAAAAACTATAATAGTATCATTGTTTCGATACTAAAATAACACTTTTATGAACACTATTGCATCAGCTACCTGTTGCTGCATATTATGAATAATACTGAATATCTGTATAGAATCAATGACCAAATATGGACAAGAACTTTATGCATGTGTGATGTAAATGGATGAAGCCCATCAGTCTTACATTTGACCACTCGAGGATGCAGTCCAGACAGAAGTAGTGTTCGCAGGACTCCGGCGTGGCCACGGGCTGCTCGTGGAATGAGTTCAGGCAGATGGGGCATTTCTCCGAGTCCTCGTCTGAGCTCAGACCCGCTGCATCCACAGCAGCACTCCCTACAGCTCCTTCCAGCACCTTCCCAGAGTCCTCATCTGAAGATACACACACACAACAACAGTGTTTTCCCTCACATGCTTGTTTGAGGATGGTGTGATCAGTGTTACGATATGCATCTTTTAGGGCAAATGCAAACACACCACTCCTAACGATTAATGTGCCACATGATTGGTTATCTGTTGGAAAACACTTTTATAAGACTGATATAATATTGTATCATGAGGTTAGATATGCATTTTAGTATGTATTTCCATAATACAATTTAAAGTTGAAAACATCTTCAAAAAATAATTATGTGAACATAGATCATTTATTTTAAACACTGCAATATTGCATAAAAACACATGAACTGTCAGTTTAGATTTTATCGTGAGCTTAACATTTAGCGTTGATAAAAGCCCTACGAAGATAATTAATATTAAGATATTATTATTCTGGCAGACGTTTAAATCATTAAATAGATAAAACAAAAAGTGGCTTTAGAAGTCAAAAAACTTTTAAAATGTTCACATAATCAACTAAAATTGACAACAATAAAGATGTCAATAAAAAAAGTAATGTTGAAGTTAAATCTTACCTTCACTTTCATCCTCATCTTCTTCTTCCTCCTCTCCATCAAGGACTTCCTCTTGATCATCATCATCTTCCTCGCTGCCTGTGTCTCCTTCCTCTGATTCCCCCTCATCTGCTGAGTTGTCCTCTGAATTTCAGTGACATGCAGGAAGAGAAGTCATTAAAAATACAATAGAAAACAGAATAAAAATATGTATTTATGCAATCCTGACTGTATCATATCTGATACACAGATTTCTAAGGCCTCTTATCAGCATAAACCCTGTATCAAAATGTTTAAAAAAGTTAAAGTTTAGCAAGTAAAAATTGCACAAACATCCATCTTCAGCTTGTGATTTATATATCTTTTTAATGTGAAATCTTAACTGATTTTATAAAATAAATGTAAGAATAACTCCGATATTATTAGTGATATTGTATCATATTATATGAGCCATAAAAGATTTATGTATCAAATATAATACAAACACACATATGCAAATTTTAAAAAAATATATAATAAAAATAATTTGTCTTAAACTGTTTAGTTTCATAAAAATAAGACTTTTCTGACTATTATTTCATGTATCAGGCTTTCCAGGGTAGTACAGAGATCATTTAGGGCACACAACACTTCCTGTGTTGCTCTATATATTGATGCGAGATTACAAACCGTCATCAGAGATGATGGACATGGCAGGTCTTTTTCCTTTTCCGTGGGAGACGTTCCTGTTGATCAGCTCATCCTGGCTGTCCTCCTCATCCATGGTTCTGCTCTGATCTGATCTAGATATATCTCAGCACTGAACAACCTGTAGGGAACAAATACATTATACAATGTCAGCATCCACTCCAAATGTGACCAACATTTAAATACAATGTCTAACAGCATAAACACATCAGAATAACCTAATAATCGAAGCTTTATCTTTATCATCATAGATATAATACAGCAAAACACCTGCTACATCAAACAGCCAAATTTTAATAGACACACCATCACAAACTAACGCCGTAGATCATTTCTTACGTTAAAATGTCCTCATAAATGTCTTAATTTTGTTCAGTTTGATACAAATGGCTCAATGCACATAACTCTCAATGCTTTATTTATACGAAACAATGTTACTGACTTGATGCTAACGGCTAACACCAAGCCAGCTAATAAAAACACTGACATGCTTCATTTAAACTACACACTCCAGGAAGGCTATAATGAAGTGGATTGCAAACATGAAAAATAATCATTGCAAAAAGCCAAAAGTAATTTTATTTTGTGAATCTGAGCCTTGAGCACTTGTACTAAAGCTAGGGCTAAAGCTAACACGCTAGCTGTGTTTCTTGCCCTTAGTCTAAATTTAACTCATCAGCTATTTTTGTTAAATTTCATATCCAGGCCGTATAAAGCAGCTTTTAAAGGCGGTTATTGTCTCATTTATTGAAATCATCGGGGAGGTTATAGTTTTGAGTATTTGTACCTACCCTGCAAGGTTGTGTAAGACATTATTTGTGTTTTGAAGTCCACACGGCGTTTGTCTTTGACGCTGCCGGCTGGAGAAATTACGAATCCTACTATGGGAAGGAATTGCTCATGAATATTAATTAGGTGACGGGAGCTCCGCCCAATAGGCTTTCTACGATTGGCCGAAAGTGGGCGGTAGTCAACTGACAGATTTCACAATGAATCCTACTTGGGTAAAGGTTTGGGCTTATGAATATTAATTAGCAAGGTTACCGAGCAAATTTAGCATGACTAGATTAATATTCATGAACTAAACGTTCAGTGCCGCAAACACAGCCCTTTCAACCATTCTTCAGGTATTCTGTTTACAATTTTGCATAATATATATTACCTCACTAATGAGATTGCATCCAAATTTGGTCATCCTCATCTGAATTGTAATTTCTGTAATAATGTCAGTATTGACATTATACTGATTATATTAATCATCTTTTTTTCAAATGCCCCTTGTTAAGGAATTTTGGTCTGAAGTGTCAAAATTTAACTGTGTGTGATACATTTAGTTGTTTTTCTCATTGTAAACATAACATAGAATATATAGGAAATGTATTTATTTTGTTGGGAAAATAGTATATTCATAAATGTAAATTTTCTTCAACATCCCCAAAATTACATAATTTTCTTTGTGACTTTAACTACCTAATTATAACACTAAAAAATATTGACACCAAAAAAAAGTGTCAAATTTGTGAAACTGTATAATGATCTGCTGAATATGTATTTTTTTGATTTACTACCTCTGTACTTCTTTGTTTTATATATTTATTATTTTTTTCTTTATTGTCTTCCTATATTATTTCTGTATTTATAATGCCATCCAATGTTATATTCAATTGTTGAAGTTAATTGTTTATACTTGCAATAAAAAAAGGTATTCTGTTTACATTATTTTTTATTTTTTGCTTAATTCACTAGCATTCACGATGATTTCATAAAACATTGTTTAGATATTTACACCATATTGTTTTTCGCCTTCTGGTCAACATGCATTTTCTAAATTGACTGGTAAATTCTGATAGGGTTGTTGTCCCTATTAAATTATTCTTTCATTTTAGTCACATTATTAAATAATTTAATTAGATAAGCAGTGTGAGCATGAAAAATGACCTAAATGAGTTTAATTCACAACATTGACTGGTCTGAGGCCCTAATGGGACATGATGAGATGAAAATAAGACGGAAGAAAAATTATATTTAAATGTTTTGCATTCTCTCGCAAAACATTTGCGTTCCCTCGAGAAACTTTGTGTTCACTTGTAAAGTTGTTGTGTTCTCTTGCAGAAGTGTGGCTTTCAAACAAGGAACTTTGCGTTTGCTCAAAAAGCTTTGCGTTCACTTGCAAAAATGTATGTGTTTGTGTTAACTTGCAAAAGTTTTGCGTTCTCTCTAAAATATTGCGTTCCACTGAGAAACACTGCATTTGATCGCAAAACTTCTGCATCCAGTCTCAAAAGTATTATGCTTCCTCAAGAAACTTTACATTCTCTCACAGAACTATTGAATGTATTCACCCGAGACGCTTTGCGCTCGCTCGCGCTTCACTCGCAAAACGTTAGCTTTCTCTCACAAAACGATTGAATTCCCCAGCAAAACGTTCGTGTACTTCTGAGAAATTTTGCTTTCGCTCACAAAACATTTTCCATTCTCGTAAAAAACGTTTGTGTTCACCTGCAAAACCGTCACGTTCTCTCGCAAAACAATTGTTCCCGCAAGTAACTTTGCATTTGCTAACAAAAAGTTTGCATTCCTTGAGAAACGTTACATTCGCTCAAGCTTTTGTTACGAAAATAATGCGGTATAATGCGGTATGAGAGAAAAGTTTCTTGAGGGAACACAATAAACATTTGCAAAAAAATTTGCAAAAAAAATTTAATAAACGCAACAAAATTTGAGAGCAAATGTAATTTTTTTCTCCCACATGTGAGCGAATGCAAAGTTTCTTTGGGGAACGCAATACTGTTGCGAGAGAATGTAAAAGTCTTGCTAGTGAACACAGAAGCACTAACACGTTTTTCTTCCAGTCCACTGATCTATAATAGAGAACAGTTTAGAACGCAATCCAGTCATCATGTATAGATCAGTGTTCCAGTCTCGTTCACCATCTTCATGTCCCTTCAGGGGCTCCATAGGTCACCATTCCCTAATCAGCTTTTTACTACTTTCTTTCTTTATTTGTAAAGCATACTATATTTATTATATATTTATCATATATATGTAGGCCTATATTTATAACATCTAAATCAAACGTTTATTTTAAAACACCAACTCCATGCCCTCCCTATACTGGAATACTGCATAATAACTCTAAATATCTTTATCTTTAATTCAAAATCCTCAACTTTATGTGATATTTTACATTAAAAAAATGAAATAAAAAGACATTCTAATTTTCAAAATGACTTTTCGCGCCATCTCTCTCTCTCTCTCTCTCTCTCTCTCTCTGTATTCCCCCCCTCTCTCTCTCTGCATCCTTCGTACGTGCACATCCACACTAGCTCCATGGCTTTACTATACAGAGTCCAACCACCTTCAGGACGCGGGGGGAGCTGTTTTTTTCTAAAGCACGTAAAAACAATGCACAGTTGCATCAACAGAGCAATTTTACACCACTTTCCACTTTCAAAAATCAAAACGACAAGTGTGACGCATAAATTTCTAGAAACACATCAGAAAAGCGTCAAATAAGTGCGCCGAAAATGGTTCATTCCTAAAGTACGACGTGCAAAACCGAACGCGCCGCACCCCGCTATAACTCCGAGAAAATCCACCAAACAAGTTCATGCTCCCAGTCAAGCCCCTCCGACGCTGTAATTCGATAGTTCCATTTAATAGGCGGGCTTTCAGCGAGGAGCTCGGCCAGCTATTGGCTGACTGCCACGTCGATCACGCACTGATTTGCATAAGCAGGTCAGGTTGCAGTTGCAGGGGAGTGGGCAGGGTTGGGATAGCGCAAGTGAGCTGAACTTCTGCGCTGCTCTAGTGCACTGTCCTCAATTTAATACTTTATTTCACAAATTATTTTCTTTGACGAAAACAGCTCGAGCCTCGTGTGTTTTTATCAACACCACTAAGGACTGTGGCTTTGCTCTTCTCCGAGTAATTAACGTTAACGGTTTATTGGGAAGTTGAGGTAAGTATGGCTTTTTGCTTCAATTGTCTGTCAAAATAATTATAATCGATTTATTTGAACGTGATTAGCTGACATGCTTTCATAATTATATCCTGCTTCGTTTCCTTGTATTTGAGACGTATATAACGATTTATGGACGTATTATATTATCATTAATATTTCACCATCAGTGATAAATAAAAAAATTGAGACCTATATTAACAAAACATGATTCATAAGAGCTTTATTTGTATTTAAAACACATTCAAGCGTTTCACCAAGGCCACATGGTCGAAAATAGATTATATCATTTTAGACCTCATATAATTAGCATATAATTATCATACATTAATAAATAATTATAAAGAAGACACACATCATCATGTCGAGCTGCAGAAACTGTGATCTGAACTCTTATTCTTATATTCAGATGTTTCCAGTGATATCCGGGGTTTCCAGTGCCATCAGATCTTGTGATTTCTGAAAGCAGGTAAGCCACTGACTAACGCACATTGCGCCTGTTCTCCACTCCACTGTGCGTGTGACAGCGGCTAACCAGCTTTTGGATGAGTGCCTGACTTCAGCGTCCCACCGGAGAGTCCCGAGCAGCTCGAGGCGGATACGGCCCCTGGAGGGATGCTTTTGGGCCCCGTCCCTCCACAAGTCCTTTTGTTCCTGTAGCTCAGCTGGTAAAGCACTACAAAACCCAGAGGTTCTGGGTTCGAATCCCATGCAGCACATGTGCTAAGAAATGTGCTCCTGATTAAACCCTCACCTCTAGATGAAGCTGCTTCACTCATTCATAGTTTTATACCTAATAATAATGTTGTTTTGGCACATACGCAGCAGCTCTGAACTTTTGATCTTGTACAGTTATGCAAATCCAGTTGGGAGCGTCACTGTGTAAACAGCTCTGAATCATATTCACACATCATGTGAAACACACTCGGGGTGTTAGCTGTGCTTTAATCTATCATAGTAATAATTCAACTTTCATTCTGATCCGCGTTTTTGATCTGATCATCGGTTTTGGTTTCATAGATATTCAGTAAATGTGTTTTAGTGGATGTTTTCCTTTTTCAATATGATGGTGATTTCATGGTATGACACGTAATTGTATTATATTGCATTATAATATTAAAATATATATCAAATAAAATATATTTAAAAAATATAAATAAATTGTAATGTTTCTGTATACCTTATATTATATTATATTATATTAAATGAAATATATAAAATCTAAAAATATAGAAAATAAATCTAAAAATGTTTGAGTATAAAACATGCTTTTAGCAATTAAATATTAAAGGTAGTCCATGGTCAACAAGTTACTATATTCATTTTTTCATTATATTATATTATATTATTAAAAATAAATCCTAATGTTGCAGTATACATTATATTAGATTATAATATATATATATATATATATATATATATACATAAAGAAAATCTTAATGTTACATATTATATTAATAAAATAAAATATTAAAAATACATCCTAATGTTGCAGTATACATTATTATACTGTATTACATTATAACAATAAAAAAATCCTAGTTACATTTTATATATTATATTGTTTTATATTATATTATATTATATGTCAATAAAATATAAAAATAGATCAAATACATCCTGATGTTTCATAATACAAACATACATTTAGCAACAGAATATGTAAGGTTGAGGTGTGATTGTGCAAAAGAAATCATAATTTCTTTAATCCAGGCTTTGTTTTGAAAAGGCAAACAGCACTTTATATAATGTAATAAATCACACTGAATTCAGATGATTTAAGTGGTTTATAGTTATATTTTGGGTTTTGAGTTCCATAAAATGTATAACCATGCCTCTTAATAGTAATTAAATTGCCTGTTAATCAATTCTGGATGAGCATTTTTAATGTATTGAGGATATTAGGAAACATTCAGTGTAACACACAATCACTATCGTGTGTGTTGAGCTGCTGGTAATGGCTCTGGTCCACATAAAGAAATTCATCACGGATTACAGACTTGATTTGATTGAATCTCTTCTGAACCGAACTTTAGTTGTTCAGTGAAATGAACTAAAACATGTCATTGTCATTAATGGCTGTGTTGGTGTTTATCTGTATGATGTGTAGCTGTAGAGACAGACAGGATTTGAGTCTAATCTCACTCATGTCAGACAGGCTCTTGATCTGATCCTCATAATCCACTTTCATATAGTTAATCATATCTCAACAGCCAAGCCAATAGAGAGCAGCTCAGACAAACAACTTCTGTCTAAGTCACTGGGTTTCTTTACTGTATCAAAGAGCTCAGTCATGTTTAAAGAAGACTTTCAGAAAAATATGACAGGAGTTATTTGAATGCCCTTGAGACAGATCTGTTAAATCAGAAGGTAAAACGTGCTGTTTTTTATTAATTTATTAATAGATTAGGGTGCACGGGTTTAGTTCAGTGTTTCCTTTAACCTTTTAAGATCAAGAACCTTATGTGATCAAATGTATATTTGTTTAATAATTAATTATGGAAGGTAGGCCAGTTTGAGTTTTTTCTTTTTTGGTCACTTGAATTATCATCTTGATAAAATAATGTGTTCTAATTAGTTTTGTCAAACGATTAATCACATCCAAAATAAAAGTTTTTGTTTACATAATATATGTGTGTGTACTGTGTATGTTTATTATGTTTATATAAATACACACACATACATTTATATATTTCAGAAAAATATGCTGTTTATATATTAAAAATATTTATATATATTATAAATTATATGAATATAAATATAGACATGTAAATATTTTCAAAATATATACTGAATGTGTGTGTATTTATATATACATAATAAATATACACAGTACACACACATTATGTAAACAAAAACTTTTATTTTGGATGCTATTAATCACGATTAATAATTTGACAGCACTGATATTAACTACTATGCATGTTAATATTAATTAGTACTTAATTATATAAGTATAAATATAATATTTTTAAATAATACATAAAAACTTATTTGTGGAGGTTAGGTGAGCTTGAGTATGAAAATCTGATAATTACTTACATATTTATTTATTTATTACTCAAATTTGCATTTTAATCTAAGTTGTAATGAGAAAAACTAAGTGTTCTTCTAGTGGTCTCAGACTTTCGGACACCAGTTTAGGCCATCATTGAGATACTATTATAATTTTTTATTAAAATTTGGATATATTTGGTTATATTTTTTTTCTGTTTTCATTTTAATTTTTGTAAATGGTTTAGTAATTTAGTTTTTGCCATTTTTATTAGTTGATATTTGTATACATTTTTATTTCTGTATTAGTTTGAGTTAACTATATTAACCCTGGTATGCAGCAGGGTGTGTGAAATGAATACTCATTTTTATTATTATTAACCCAGTTTAAGTGTTAGAAAACATTCTGTGTTTGCTCTCACTTAACATCTGAACTTTGTGAATCAGTAGAAAACAAACCATCAAACAGAATCATCTGAGACACGATGCACAGTCTTTATTGTACTTAAAAAAGTTAAAGTTCTCGGGATAAAATCTGCTAATATTTTACAGTAAATACATGTTTTGAAATGTACCAACAAGTAGTAAATATATAGTTCATATATACAGTGAATATATAACATAAACGGTTATATAGACGACAGTTAAGACAGGTGAATATAAGCAGAAAGTCATTATAAATCCTTAGCCCTGTGCTTCAGCTTTATTACCGCCAAGACGATTCTCTGGATGTCAGGACTGCAAGACACATAGAAAAGTACATTGAGTGATGCTGTTGGGAAGTTCAATCATGAGAAGTACAAAAATACATCATCTGTGGGCTTTCAGACACATTCCCATCAATCCCATGCACACAGCAACCGAGAGAAAACAGAAAGAAACCTCAACCCAGAGAAACGTCCAAACGTCAAACTCTACTGCGTATGAACCCTGAGTTATAGCACTCGCTAAACCGGCGACGTACTGCCTCAGTCGTGTAATGAATATGCAATACAGCACAAGGCATTGATAATGTGTGGGAATCATGAATTTGATGCAATTTGTTCTTTGGAAATATAGCAAACACAGAAAAAGACATTCTGGCAGTCTTAGTGTGTCCCGAAAGTAACAGATACAGACCGGAAAAACAATCGATCACTGGATAAACAGCTACTAAAATATGAGATTTTGTCATTTATATGTTATATATACAAAGAAAATTTCATCATGGGAAAAGTTCCCCTCAGAATAATGTAGTTGGCAAATGGTCCAACTTTCAAAAAGTCCCAGTTTTGTAATTGTTTGAAAGTACAGTCGAACCAAAAATTATTCAGACACCAGATATAATTTTTGAGTTTTATGTAAGTGATTATAGCAAAATAAAGTAAACTGTGACATATTATACCCAAAAATTCTTCATACAGTGGACTACCAGTAAAACTGATATTGGGACCAAAAATTATTCAGACACTTTGACCTGACCTTGTGTTTTTCTTTAATTACTAATCTGACACCACAGACTGAACAAAATTAAGCATTTCTTGGTAACTGGTTGACCTAAACTGGTATTATCTAATTGTGTACTTAAATTTAACAGCTGTAAATTCATGACATACCTTTCTATCAAAGTTATCTGACATTATCAAGATGAATTTGTTCTGACACAGTTTAACTATTTTATTACCATTTTCTAAACTATAGCGAATGAACTGTGATAATGTGTTTAATACATTTTGGTTTGACTGTACTATATGAGTACAGAAATAGGTCATATTTTTGAATCCTGGTGGTTCACAATCAGACGTCACGGATGTGGCACTTTACGTACAGTGTTCACAATCTTTGTACTAACATTCAGACTGTCTGGATCATTGTCCTCTCAACACGTCACAAAGAGTTGTTGAAGGAGACAAGAGGTACTAAAATCACACAGAAAAGCCATCCCGTCATTAGATGTGTTGAAGGGATAGATCACCCAAAAATGAAGATTTGTCATCATTTACTCTCTCATGATGTCCAAACCCATATGACTTCCTTTATTCCGTAAAACACGAAAGGAGATGTTTAGCAGAATGTTCATGCTGCTGCTGTTCCACTCGAACAGCAGCTGGAATTACCACACATTCTTACAATTAACATTCTGATATTTTCTAAATTAAGAATAGTGTTACGAATTATTTTTTATTCAAACATTTAAGAATGTTTTTATCTATTACACGTATTTCAGTTCCTTAAAACAATATTCTAAAAATTTACTGTAAAGTTTGGATAGCTTCCAAGTTGTCTAAAATCCCCAAAGGTAAAGTGTTTAATGAATTTGTTGGGTTATTTGAATATTAAACATTGCAACATATAATGCATATTACTATTATTAGAGATGCACACTGATAATGTAAACAATGATCGGTCAGGATTATGTGTGACGAGACTGACTGAATTTGAAATTCAATAATTCTACAAAAACGAGACATTTTGACAGCTATTTAAAATACACAATGCATTAAAAATGATTATGATTATAATGGAAATATGAAGGCAGTGCAAAAAATAAATAAAACAATCAGCCTTTGAGGTTTTTTCAACTTTATCAGTGACATTGTGTAACTTCTTTCTTAAGAAAGTTTTCATAAATCCAGCCCTATAAAGCTTAAAAAACAAAAAAACAAAAATGGCCAAAACAACTTTTCATAAAGATGGCCTTTTTTCAACTTGTTCAACAAACAGCACCATACAATTTCTTCATTTTCATTTTCTTCTTAAAAAGATTATTATGAAACGTAGATGTTATCTTAGATTTTGATAAATCCAGCCCTAGAGGCTGTCAAGCTCCAAAACAATCCATTAAAGTATCATAAGTGTCCAATGTGAGTTTTTGCACTATATTTCAAGTTTTCTGAATTCACATGATGTATTTGTGTGAGAAAGAGACCCAAACTGAAGTTATTAACTGATAATCCTTCAAATCTCATTTGCACTTACGTATATTCAAACTTGTCACATACATGTTGCCCCAGTTTGATATCAAAGCTATGCTGAGTCCAGCTGATCACAAAAGTCTGGAAAAACCTTTCTGGTTTGACATTCTTCAAAATGTCTTATTTTACATTTCAAATATGAAAGAGTCACACAGGTTTGGAACACCAAGAAAATGATAACCGAAATGTAAATCTTTGGGGGGAACTATCCCTTTAATAACACACACGCACGCACGCACGCACACACACACACACAGCTGCACTATAAATCAGCAAAACAGCTGGAAGGACTCACAACGTAAGGACACCAAACTGGGACAGAAGAGCGTAAAGAAAAAGAGTGCAACATGGCAGAAACACTTTAGTTTGCATCAAATTTTAAGTCAAATTACATCTTTGTAAGCAAAAATATCTCGACTCGAAGTTTTTAGCAGCTTGTCAAGATGTAATTTGAAACCAACCCACTACCTTTTAAACTAAAGTGTTGAAGAGCACAGGTTGTGGTAACACTTCTTTGTGAAAGGCACTACATACTGACTTCATAGCATTGTAATACGTAACATCTATATTTACAGACAAAATAAGCATACACTGTATATTAATAGCACTAATATACAGCGACTGAAAATATAGTTTTGGATTGAACTATATGGTTATGTTGCGTAAATTAGTTTACGCAATGCCTTTCAGCTAAAGTGCTACAATAATCAGGCATGTTGTTCAGAAGAGGGCGGTTAAGGAGGGCCACCATGCAGGCACCTTCACCCAGAAAGGGCTGCGTGTGGCAGCTGGGGTTGCAGGCAGGGAAGCAGCAGCGGCAGCATCTGTCACACATACACACCCTCAGGGTTCAGGCTGGACACCAGGGGGTGCTGCAGGTTGCGCGGGTGACCCATGAACTGCTTGGCAGTGGGACGTGGGGGCGAATCTGGGGGAAATATGCATCAACAACAACATAAGTCCATATAAACACAAATATCTGTACTAGCCATATAATAAGCATATAGTATTTTTTCAGTATGAAATAAAATGCAGTATACAACCAGAAATCACTACAAGGAATATTGTATCCCACAATGCCATGCACTTTCCATTTCCAGTGTAAGAAATGAGCTGAGATGTTTAGCATCTCCTTTACATATTCACACTAAATTGAAATTTAAGCATAAATTCAAGAAGACTGGATGCTGTGTTGGGAATAAATATGTATAAACAAACATAATGAGGTCATGTGATAAAGTGCGACAATTTAGCCTTGTATACTGCATACTGGCAGTATATACTGTACACTAAATATGATTTAAAAATAGCATGTGAAACCGTATGCATTATGAAAGTATAAACATTTGAAACCGTAATATGCTACAATGTCACATCACCTCTCCGCGGTAAATGTTTCCTCTGAATTTAGCAAACATCATCCGGTTATCAGGTGATTGTTGTTTATTTTTAGTGCAATTTTGCTTTAAAAAATCTTAAAACATGCAGGTTGTATTGTAGCATACTACTAAAAATAGTAAGAGTAGTATGGCAGCATGCTGTTTTAAAGTCAACCATTGAAAACCCACATGATCATATGTTTGCAGTTCATTTGTTACATAAAAAATGGAGGGTCAAGTCTAGCACATTGCATTGTGGGATACAGTATACCACCAAGTGTATTCTGTATACTGCACATTATAGCAAATGTAGTACATCATTTGGTTATTTGAAGTATACTGAAAATGTGTGTGTGTGTGCATAAACACTATGGTACTACACAAAATAAATCTAGAACTAGTTGGCAGTATACAGAATATACTGTGTGGTATGCAGTAAACAGTATGCTAGTATTCCATTATTAATTTATTTTTTCTCTACTCAGGTATATGTACCTGCAGTAGATTTAGTGTGTGTGTGTGTGTGTGTGTGTGTGTGTGTGTGTGTGTGTGTGTGTGTCTGTCTGTCTGTGTGTGTGTGTGTGTGTCTGTGTGTCTATCTGTGTGTGTGTGTGTGTGCATGCGTGTGGAGGCATACCACTGTCTTTGTGTTTGTCCTGCTGTTGTTGAGTCGGGTCCAGTTGTTCTGGGTGTTCACTGAGGTCTGTGAGGGGTTGAGTATGAGTAGGCAGGGCTCCAGCCTGCTGGATAAACTGTTGTAAATTACACTGTCTCAGCTCCTTATTCAACTCCTCCACTTCCTCCTGCTTAACCTACACACAGAGAGAACAGACAATCACAAACAGCCAGCTTACTAGAATAAAAACGGTTTAATTATGAATACGAATTATTAAACACTATATATTTTTTTGCATTGTAGTATGTGGCCAACAACGTGCTATTGTATGTTTTAGAAAATATTTGTATTTATTAATTTTAGCAGCAATGCTTTAATTAGTACATTTAAACACTCCCTGTAAACCTTTAATTGTGTGTGTTGTCTGAATACAACATAACCAACAATTTTGTATCTTTTTGTTTTCTTTTTTGGTGTAATTCCATTAGTAGTCACAAGCTGGCGCCATGTTTTAACAGCAACAACAGCCAAGGCAGTAGTCTGCCCTGCGGCTCTGATTACAGTAATTTTAGGATTTGTTCTCTATGGGTACCTTTGACACCTTTCTGGCTGTAGGCTTCATTTGTTTAACAAGACAAGCCAAATTCAAATACAGACAAGTCAATGGTAACCACAAAGTATGTGACTCCGTAATCACCTGAGTTGCTATTTGAAAACTATGATAATTCACCATGTACTGTTGAAGGATGAATATCATCCTAATTTGCATACATGACTTGTCTAAAGGGAGTAGATTATGATTATGTAAGACCCGGTTAGTCATGGTTGATTTCCTTGCTTTCTGGAAGAACACATAAAGGCAGACTTTTGAGTGGAACTGTGGTATAAAATAGTTTAGATCATCTTCACAGACTTGCAAGTCTTTAATTTAAGTCACTGGAATACTGAAATATTGAAATGCTGTTATAAAACTGAGGCTGGTGCATAATTATGTACAGTTTGAAATTCATGCATGCCCAGCAGGAAAAGAAACTCGTTCAATAGGTATACGCCTTTATTTTGTCCTTACAAGGCATAAAATGCACAAGAAATAAAATAAATGTATGTGTGTCCAAATATAAACATTTGTTTCTGTACAGAAAAGGCAGAATTCATAAGTTCTGAGTGTGAAATACTTTTAAAAGATGAGTTCCTTTGTTCGCTTCCAAATTTTCAGTTCATTGATCATGCACATCCGCAAAGGGGACCGTAATACCCTCCAGCATTTGCAGCCAACAGCTACAAGCCTCTCTCTAGAGCTACGCCCTCTCTGCTTACCTTCAGCAGAGTCTCTGCCCTCCCCAAAGCCTTCTCGAGCTCTAAAAGCTCCGCCTCCAATTTCTCCCCCTGCTTTTGTCGACTTTGAAGATCTGCCTCAACTACCTCCAAAGAGTCTTTTGAATCGGACTGGGCGGGCAAGATGTCCGACTGTAGCATTTCCCTCTGAATGTCCTCCTCAAGCTGCATGGCGCGAGTGTTGAATTCATGCAACTTCTGCCCACAATCATCGAGTTTAGCATGCAGCTCTCCTAACCACCGCTTCATCCCACGCTCCCTTTCGGTCTCTATCCTTAGTTCCTCCTCCCAGAACTCCTCATCCACCAACTCCTGCTGGTTCTTCCACAGGGTCTTCTCCAAAACTTCCATCTCTGCCTGCAGGGGTGACTCCTCAGCAGACGACTCTTCCCAAGTCTCGCATTCCTTGTCCACAGCCAACAGCTGGGACCCGAGGGCATGTAGCTGCTCCCGCTGCTGGAGAACATGCCGGAGCACCTCCTCTTTAGATGGACCCGGAAGGTACTGCGCGTGTGGAACTGGGGACGCCCTCTGTTCAGGAGAGGGTGTTTTACGAGAGTCCTTAGTTTTCACACGGGGAGAACTGGAGGGGCCCAAGTTGAAAGTGAAAGATTTCTTCGGCAAACCCCGTTTGAGTTCTGATGTGGAAGGCTTGGAGTGAGGGAGGGTGCGGTTGTGCAGACTTTGCTCTTCACTGCTACTGGGACCGGTCCGCCGCAGGAAGAACTGCACCTCGCTGCTGTGTTGGCCCAGTTTGGCCAGGGACTCCAGTGGGCACTCATTGGCCAATAGTTGGCGCTCTGTGTCCCTCAGTCTCTGAATGAGAATGTAACGACCCGTCTGGCCTGAAGAGAACACAGGGGTAGTTAGAGTCCAAAAATGTGTTGTACCTTATTTGTATTCTTGTTACATGGACAATCCCCCTGGATCTAGGGGAACTGTCCTAAGGTTACTTCAAGTGTCTTACTGAAGGCCATTATGGCAAGGGCTCATGGACCACCACTTTATAGGCCTCTAATCTACAACCTACTGGTTACTAGCCCAGATCTTTAAACATCTAACCCAAGGTTCCTCAAATTTGACCCTGGAGGGCAACTACCTTGCAGAGTTTAACTTGAACCCTTATCAAGCTTACTTTCCTGTAATTTTTTTAATAACTGTGAAGACCTTGATAAAGCTTGCTTAGGGGTTTTTGATTAGGTTTAGAGTTAAAGTGCCCCTATTATGCCATTTTGAATATTGCCTTTCATGCAGTGTGTAATGTAGCTGTATGTGAAAGCAAACGATCTGCAAAGTTAAACGAGAAATAAAGTCTCCCAAAAGAAAGAATCGACTCCGAACAGTGTAAATGAGTCGTTAGTAATTCAAATCCCACTTCTGTGACGACTACAAGTCATAATGCGTGCCTATGTCCTACGCTGGCCGGCCACAAACAACTTGACCCGCCCTCAAACTCGTAATAAAACATCTGACCAATCAGAGCAGAGTAGGCTCACAGAAAGAAGGGGTTTAGAGAAACTTAATCTTAGAACTGCTTCAAATTAATCGTTAGAGAAAATTAGGTGAAATTAAATGCAAAAGTGTTGTTTAATCTTGCATGCATGTAAACCTATTGTAGGAGACATCCCAAAAATTTTATGAACTTAAAAAATGGCATAATATGGGCACATTAAAGGGATAGTTCACTTTGAAATTAAAATTTGGTATCTATCAGCTTACCCCAAGGGCATCCAAGATGTAGGTGTCTTTTTTTCTTCAGTAGATCCAATTTTGATGTTTTTAGGTCAAACCGTTCTAGTCTGTCAGTCATATAATGGCAGGTATAGGTCACTGTCTCTATAAGAGGGAAAAAGAACATGCACAGAGAAATCCAAATTAAACAATTCCCCATCGTAACTACACATTGATGGCCTAAGACACGAAACGAGCGGTTTGTGTGAGAAAACGAACAGTATTTATATCGTTTTTTACCTCTTGTACACAACCATGTCCAAGTGATCTGAGTGTGCACACACATCCGATGTGTGACGTGTGTGTGTGCGCGCGCTCTGGCTCACGCTGCATTCACACAGGGCGTCGGCGTCAACGCTTGACGGAGGGCGTGTCTGAAGCTTGGTGCTGACGCAACTTTTCAAGCGCCAACGGAGGCGTCAGCCAATCAGATCGCCTCATGCAAATACCCAATCCCTTCATGCAACACCAGAGAAGTATGTGATTGGTTGTTGTAACTATGACGGCGCGTCAGCACCATGCTTCAGACACGCCCTCTGTCAAGCGTTGACGCCGACGCCCCATGTGAATGCAGCGTGAGCCAGAGCGCGCGCGCACACACACGTCACACACCGGATGTGGTTCACTTGGACATGGTTGTGTACAAGAGGTAAAAAACGATATAAATACTGTTCGTTTTCTCACACAAACCGCTCGTTTCGTGTCTTAGGCCATCAATGTGTAGTTACGATGGGGAATTGTTTAATTTGGATTTCTCTGTGCATGTTCTTTTCCCCTCTTATAGAGACAGTGACCTATACCTGCCATTATATGACTGACAGACTAGAACGGTTTGACCTAAAAACATCAAAATTGGATCTACTGAAGAAAAAAAGACACCTACATCTTGGATGCCCTTGGGGTAAGCTGATAGATACCAAATTTTAATTTCAAAGTGAACTATCCCTTTAAACTCTGCAAAGCAGTGTCCCTCCAGGGCCGGATTTGAGAAACCCTGGTTTAACCTCACCCCCTAGTTCCTTCTCAGAGGTACTTACCAATGGCTTGGGCGAGTGCAATGACTACGTCCTGACATGATGTCTCTTCTGACAAGCCGCAAACCACTCGTACAACTCCATCCACCCAAACTTTCAGCTCCATCAGAGACACTGAACACAGATCAGCTTACATCAGCAATGCATGGTAATGTCTGGGTTCTGAAATGACAAAACACCAGTAGTGACAAGTTAATGCAAATTTGTCTTCACAGATTACATTACAAACATAGAGCGAAAAGTGAGGACAATCAAAAAACCCTCATCATTTTCAGTTATACTTACAGGTCTGATTCTAAAAGTGATGGTACAAGTCTACAAGATGCAATATAGTGACTGAAGACATCCATGTGACAGACATATGCATATAATTGTTAACCAAACATTTCACAGGAATCCCCAGTCCCAACTTTAAGTGCTCAAGTACTTAGTTAAAATCATCTACGGAGTAGAATTGAGAACTTGAGTAGACAAAATGACCAAACTGCCCATCTAAACTCATCCATGAAGAAAACTCTAGCTATTTTCTACTTTAGTTGTTTCTACCTGATTGCTCAAACCCTGCAGGATTTCCAGCCATGAGACATGAAATTGTGATTGAACATCAGGACCAGTGGGTAAGCAAATTTCAAGAGTTATTATTAGCAGGAGGTTGATGGACTCATAGCTCTGCTCCAATTAAATGCACTGCTGGCTCTCTTCAAAGGCGTTTTGGCAGATGAATGCTTAAGGGAACAGACAGGCAGAATGTAGTTGTTCAGAGATGACATGTGCTTGCATGTGTGTCTGACTCCACTTTGAAGCCCCACAGCAGGAACAGACGGTGCTGCTAAGGTAAGGTGTAGTATCCGAATGTTTCAGCCATGCAGATACTGAATGAACTGCTGTTTGTGAGATTAATATAAGCGAAACGTGTTGGTTCTGTGCACTTTGACTGTTGAATATTACACCCTTTGTGAGGAAATTCTATGGTAAAGTCTACCGCATTAACTTATGAAAACATTTAATAACAGTACTAAGCAGACCATTTAGCAGCTGCCAAATACCCAGTGACGGATGCTCTATCTTCAGGCCTTAAAGTCATGTTTAAAAGAGAATGAAGAAAATTCAAGTGAAAGGAGCAGCATTTTTTTCAAGAAGACACCAGGGTCATACTTTGCCCTGCCCTACATTTTTTTTTTAATGAATTTTCATAGGAATAATGACACAATGGCATTTGTTTCCTTTACAAATTGTCGTTGTTGCAATGTAAATATATTTTTCTAAATGCAACACATCTTTTATAATTTTGATTTGGACAAACAAAGACATTTTCATAACATTCACCCAACTATATTTAACATCAAGAAAGAGAATAAAGCATAAGATGTACATTTCTGAAAGCAGCCACTTGGCGTTTGAGCCATCTAAATAAATAATTAGAAAGCACCCTGAGAACACAAACTTGCATGAGCCATTTGATATTTAGGCCACAAACAGATTTTGTCATCAGTAAATTTTCTGACAACGTAGATTACAAAACCTAGTGGCACAGGTTAAGTCCCAACCTTGAATCTTCTAAAGTTTGATATCAGTTTTCTTTCCACCTGCTCTTGTAAGCCTCTTAATCTATTGTTTTTCTGTTCTTCAAAAACTTTCAAACAGTGCTGGCCAATTCTGAAGCATTCTTCCTCTCCATTCCCATCCGTACTGAAACAGAGGAATGCTACCTTTTTGGCCCGAGTGAGGCAGAAATCAGAGAGTAAAACAAATCTTCTTTTGTCTCCTGTACCTCTAACAAGCTCGATCTTACTAAATCAAGTCTGTGGCCTCAGGGTACACTTCTCAACGCAGCCCACGGTTACCATGACAACAAAGCACTAGACATGAAAGACGAATCACAGAGGAATCAACAGGTGCCAGACGCATTGGGCTAGTCGGACAGTTTGGACTTAAGTTCACTGCATTCGTGTTAGAACAAAAAAAAATATGTATTTTAGCATTCCGCCTTGACTCACAGCAGGCTTGCGTTTGAGATTACGGTGGATAGCTGTCACACGCTTGGATCCGTTAACTTCCATCTCTCACATACAATCACTTGCACATGTCCAGACCCACTGCTTCAGAAATGCAGACCCACCCCAGACACATCTAAAACTTCCCTGTCTCCTCCCTTCTGAGCGTGTGCTATGATTATCCCATTCCTCTCTCTCATCATCCTCTTTATGTTTTGCGGGCTGTTGAGAATACGTCCTGAGGAGTTATTGTGCAGGCGTGGTGCTCTCTCTTAACATTAGCAGATGTTATTAGCCAGTTGTTCTTATCGAAACCACTACTGTGCAATATTATCGTTAATAAATCATTGTAAATGTATTAGATAGCAAGAGTAGAATGCTGCAGTAACCTCTAGAGACAGACAGAGAAGTTTCACACGAGCACAAACACACATCTGTAGAATGTAGCATGTAAATGTCATCTTGCCCCTCAAGGGAAGAAAGACACACTCTCTGTTTGCAATTCTGCGGTTTAATACACAAGTGTAAAAGTGCAAATAATTCATGAGGCAACGCTGACATTACACTTGACCTGATGTCTATTGCTTAATCTATTTAAGTACTAAACTCGCTGTGCAACAGACATGAATGATACCTTAAACGTTGCAAATTTGCTAATATTTTCCAAATGGGGTGGGCGATATGACCAAAATCTTAAATCAGGATACGAGTAATTTTATTTCACGATAACAATATATATCTTGTTATAGTTGTTTTTGCTTTAAATAAGGCCTTTATAATATAATGATGTTTGACACCAGTTCTTGTCACCAGTGTCAATATCACAAAAAACGAATTCTAGTCTAAATAAAAAAACAATAAAAAAAACCTTGAGCTTACTGAAGACAAGTAAACAGTCAGTGATTAAATAAGAATAAGAAACTAATAAGCAATAGAACAAAAATAAACTACAGTAGAACAAATAAATAAGAAATGCTACATATATTGTAGAAAGTAATCAACTGTATAAAAACACTGCATATTGTTCACTGTGTAAATTAAATATATATTTCTTATTATTAAAGTTACAAGAGTGATTTAGTCAAGAGCAATGAGAGATTATCTCTTTTGACAGCAGGAATATTAGACTGCTGCCACTTTAAGAGCTGCCTGGACACATACTGTTACACGTGTTTACTTTCTCAGCTGTTTGCTTTTCCTTAAGACCTAAGTTACTGTGTTTAGGAGGATACTTGCAAAGACAGGCATTTTGACACATACAAGTGTGTGTTTTTAACTGTTCAAGGCTTATAATGTGGCAAAAATAACAACTTCAAAAATAACTTCCACGCTCTATGAGCAGCGTCTTCATGTGTCTCTCAGACAGCATCCGCATATAGCGAAATGAGTTCTCTTTCGCTGCTCATTGCATGTCAATGGTTAAAAATCACTTGTTTTTAAACCGCAATGCTTAAAGACATGTGCAAACAATACGTTTTTGTGACAACGTTGCACAGCAACATCATGTGAGCGTGTAACCCGCGAGAGACAATAGCCAAAAATCTCTACCGGTTGACAAATTTTTACTGGTTAATCATGTCTACCAGTATATCGTCCACCCCTTTTTCCAAACTATCCAGATTCGGGGTTTTTTTTGCCTGGAAGACAAAACACCCCATCAACCACATTACTAGAAACCCAAAACTGCATAGCAACACTATCAAATACCCAGAACAACAGCCTTAGCAATGTCCAACTAACAACATCACAACTGCCAAGCAAGACAACTCCTTCGCAAAACTAACAAATGCCTAGCAACACCCTAGCAAACGCCCAGCTTCGTAATCGGTCAAATATTAGCCACAATATAGAAGGTGGAAAAAATTCCTCATATGTAAAAGTTATTTGAAAAGCTCATTATTGATAGTTTTGTCTGCTCTTCACAATTTAAATCAAATCCAATTCTATGAGCAAACATTTTGGCATCTAAGGAATAGCATATCTTGTCAAACGTCAGTCTGAGACATTTTACGGATCACTTGCCATACCAAAATTACACGTGTTTAATACAATAGTAACCCACACAATAAGCCATTGTTGCCTATTACATACAGTACAGACACTGTTTTCTGTTGCAGCTGTTGAGGTGTATATTTCCCATGGTGCATGTCATCTTCAGCCCCCATATAGACACAACAACAGCTCTTTCTTGAAAAAATACCTGAGTGAGAACACATCTGTGTCCTACTCTGCCACAAATACATGGCCTAACATGTCTGATTTTCAGCAGCTTAAACAAAAACATTGTAAAATCCAAGGGCAGGGTGGGACGGAGCTCTCTGTCAGCTGTAGTGTGGCTCTGATTTAATGTTTCCTCAGCAGCTGATCACTGAATAAATGTGGTGCTGAGAAAGCAGAGGGATTGTGTCGTGGAGTATCTGGTGGGTGTGTGGAGAGAATTATTACTGTCTCTACACATTATGAATCAAATGGTGATTTATTTGGATGGCATCTCCACCCCGCAGCAGCAATGCATCAGCAAGATTTCTGGAAATATGTCAATGATGAAAGGAAAACTGTGCTTGTTAAGCCATATAATTGTGGTTTTAACTGGGTTTTTATTGTAAACCTGAAGTATACTTAAGTTTTGACGCAAACGCTTAGCATGTGTGTACAGTTGAATGCATAGCCTTTCAACGTATTCTTTATTTGATATTGTGCACGAACACAGGCGCTCAACACATGCACACAAGAAATTCATCCTTGTTTAGTGTTTGCTCTACTTTTTCTGAAGACATGTCATGACCAATACATTTCTTTGTACTCATTAAAATTAGAGTTGTCTATCTCGTTACCCCTTCACACAATCACTCGTCGTTTATTGTTGTTGCATCTCCAGTAGTTTGTTGTCGTTTCATTCGTTTCTTTTTCAACTGTGAAACAATGGTGGCACCAGTACTACCATCTTGTGGACAAACGAATTAGCGCAAAAAAATTCAAGGTGCATGTGTGAGCCGAGCATACATAGTTGCTAAAAATAGGAAACATATCAACAATGAGTGACAATGTGATTGTCAAGCCATTTAATTGGGTCTTTACAGTAAAGCCTGCAGTATATAGTTTTGATGCAAATGCTTAGCATATGCATAGCTGAACACAGAGCCTTTCAAAGTATACTTAATTTGATAATGTGTGCAAACAGGTGCTCAAAACATGCACACTACAAAGTTTCATCCTTGTCTAGTGTTTGCGCTATGTCTTTCCATACATTATGACAGATAAATGTCTTTGTACGAGTTTAAGAGTTGCGTCTAATTCTTAACCCCATCACACAATCGTTCTCCAATGCTGGCGCATTTATTGTTGCATCTAAGTAGTTTGTTGTTGTTCCGTCTCATCAGTTACTTTTTCGACTGAAAAACTGGTGGCGCCAGTGCTGCCACCTTGTGGACAAACTAATTAACGCAATTAATTAACACTACAAAGTTCCATTCTTGTCCAGTGTTTGCAATATTTATCTCCAGACATTATAACCGATAAATTTCTTTGTACGCATTTTTAGAGTTGTGTGTATCTCTTAACCCCATCACACAATCGTTCTCCAATGCTGGCGCATTAATTGTTGCATCTAAGTAGTTTGTTGTTGTTCCGTCTCATCAGTTTCTTTTTGACTGTGAAACAATGGCAGCAACAGTGCTGCCACCTTGTGGACAAACTAATTAGTGCAAAAAAAATTGAGGCACATGTGAGCGCTGACCTACAGAGTATGCTTGGTACAAAAATCTGTATATGTGCGTACTATGCTGAAGATCAAATTGACGTCACATGCACTGTACACATGTCCTTTGTTTGGACTTATCTCCTTTGTACACATGGTTTTTGAGTTTAGCTAGCTGACTATGCTTGGTTTGCAATGTGTTGTATTGTTTGATAAAGCATTGTTTTGTTTAGTATGTTGTCCCAATAGGACCAAACATTCACTTGGAAACACCAATCTCATCCACTGTGAAGGGAAATAACAACAGAGCAGACAACTGTACCGTCCCATGTTACACCACAGTACCACCCATCCATTCACAGTATGCCTACTCTTGCATCAAAATAACCATCAAACAACTCCAGGCAAGTCCTGAACATGCCCCCCACAAACAACATCACAGGTGAGTCAGCTGGTGGTTCACATTTTTGTACCCATATCCTCTCTGATTGACCGATTAGCCTTCTTTGAACAAACATGCACCTATAAATGTGTCACTGCTTTCACACATGAATTACAGCCGGATCCATGTGCATTGAGCGCTTCCACCCATAACCTGAACAGACATTCTTTCATAATGGCCTTGTTGCCAGCAACAAATGCAAAAACTGGATGGAGTCTATAACTGTGCCATTTGTCTGATTTAACGATCCAGACGGATGTATTTAAAGTGAACATAAAATAAATGTAAAAAAAATAATAATGTACTTAATATACACTTCTGGCCCTATGGTTAACAATTCATTGGTAAATATTCTTCCAAAAAGCTTATTTTCATAAATCTATTCTCAGAAGATATAATCAAGTCCTACTCTAGATTTGTTCTCACTTTCAAATATGTCAAGATTATGGAGGCAAATGGGTTGGGAATGTTGTGTTAAGTTCACTTATGCCACAGTCAGTTGTGTTTCTTAGAAATAAACATTTTACACTACATTAATGTAGCAGATATGATCTTGAGACAAATTCCAAACACATATCCCAACTAGGGATGCAACGATACCATTTTTTCAGATCCGATCCGATCCAGAAAATTCTGAGTATCGCCGATTCCGATCCGATCCGATCCTAGCACAGGTATTTTTTTTTTATTTTTTTTATCAATGTAGAGTTTCTATACTTCTGTGTCACTCTTTTGTGTGTTAAACACAATCTACTAGACAACTTAATTTTAATGAAAAATAACATGAAAATATATATAGGGGCTGTTTACAGTCATGCATTTTGTAATATAAATCCGATCGCTCAAAACACTTCAGGAGGAGGTCTGGTCCGCATTCCAGACGAACTGGACATGTGTAAATGCATCTGGTTGTTGAAACCACATATGTGAATTTTACTCCTCCCAAAATGTAAAAATAATAAACGTGTGAGACCGTGTTATAGGCTATATGACATTTTAGTCAGATATGACTGCGCTAATGCAACAAGCCTCACCGCGGATGAGTAGCTGAGCATCGCAGACGCGCAAACTGCCGCGAATGAAACTGAAAGTAAGACGCAGACGCTCAACACACTCATCTTCATTAAAAGTATACGACAAACTTATCTTTCCAGTGCTGATGCAGTGCGCTCTCATATTGCGGTCTTTGATCTGGAAATGAGCTGATAATTAATAAAATGCAGCGCTTTTGATTTCGTTGACATGAACTTCGTTAAATTGAAATATAGCGCGGGAATTGAAGATCGGATTTATATCCATTTTGTGAAGATTTATGTGGCCAAGTGTAAATGGAAACGTTTTAACAAATCAGATAGATATCAGATCAGAGAAAACACATGACGTGCAGGTGTAAACAGACCCATTCATAATCTATGACAAAAATACTATTATAAACTAGGTTAGTGGATAATTTAGCAGCAAAAGTTATTCTAGAAAAATCATGAGTGCACAATTTTATAAAATCTAAACATTTAATGAAATAACATTATTTAGTGGGAACAAATAAAAGTGAATATGTGAAGGACTAAATCTGGTAAAATGTTACACATTGCTCTTTGCATTGTTGTAAAATACATTCATGAAAACAAGTAAATGTATTTATTTATAAATATAAACTACAAAATTAAAAGACATTTATTTTAAATATATAGCACAGTAATGAAGGCAGCAACATATGATAGAGGAGTCCTGCCTCCATTACTGTGCTATACATTAGATTATTAATAGCCTTGATAGGACAGTTACAAGAAACGCTATAAATAATATTTCATTGCGCAAAAGTATTATAATACGAAAAGCTCCAATAGAGAGCGGCACAAAGCTCTTATGCGCTTCCCGTGCGCAGAATGATGCGCTTGAAGCAGCACGGAGTCACAGCACAGCTCCGGTCAGAGAAGTTCAAAGCACAGAGGAAAGAGATATTGATGCGTAGCTTATTAAATCTGCGCGATAGTTTATTGAGCCTTTTCTTTTAACGGTTTTAAATCTCAGTTATTGAGCGCTCTTGAAGAGAGTTTCATTGTTTTGACTGTAGTAAACGAACGCAACACGCAGTTTGAACGCTGAACGGAGGATAACGGACAGCCGCAGCAGAGAGAAGAGTTTACCTGTTATATTCATCTGTACCTCACATTAAACTATGAAACGGCTTCAGAACACTTGGACTTTGACTTTATGGTGCTTTATAATGCTTTTGTGCTTTCGTGGGGCTTAACAATAACACAGAATAGTATACACACAATATCGGATTTGGATCGGTCTCGTCTCTCCGATACCCGATCCGCAGAAAATGACCGGATCGGAGCCGATACCGATCCTGAGTATCGGATCGATGCATCCCTAATCCCAACACTACAAACCACGAAGGATACAGCAATGAGGATACACAAAGAACATCACAGATGCCAAACAAGACTTAGGGCCAGATTTAATAAACTGGGCAAATTAGCATTAGAGTGCAATTCTATAAAAGCGCCATGAGAGGGGAAAATTCTGCGGGTGATTTACTAACAATGCGCACATTAAAGAACACAGACGCAGCCGGATCATTTCCATAATGACCAGCGCAATCTACCAAGAGCAGCGCGAATTAGCGCCTGCAAATACCAGTAATTTGACGAGCACAAACGTTAGTAAATCGCATTGCGTTATTCATTTTAATACTCTCCTCCCATAAATTTTGCGTCTGAAACTCCTACAAATGCATATTCAATAAGGTCAAGCACAAAAATAACTTCCACGCTTTTTCAGCGCTAATTCTTCACTGTGCATCTTTAGTAAATCCTGACAGTACTATTTTAATGCCAAAGGATGGAGTGTGCTGGCGCAAGATGTTAGTAAATCTGGCCCTTAATTTTATAATAAACTTGATCTACCACAGTCCTGTACAGCTTTTGAACCAGCTAACTAAAAGTAGCAGCGCTACAAATTGTGAAGCGTGTAATTTCTGCACTAGTGGTACTAAACAGAATTGCAATCTGTTTGAGTGGTACATAATACTGTATTCTAACAAAAATGTGTAAAATATTCTCCCTAATAAATGCAGTTAGTATCATTTGTTTTAGCAAATTAGCCTAGTTCAATTACCAAATTAGTTTAGTTTATTAATTATTTTTAGCAAAAATTAGTTTGGTGAATTCTGAAAATTTTAATTTGAGCGACTGCACTGATGTGAGTCATATATATACTGTATATATATATATATATATATATATATTAACAATGCATCATTTTATTTATTTATTTGTTTATTTATTGTCCACAGCTAAGGTGTTTTTTTTTCTTCCTTCAAATCCCCCATTTTGCACAACAATATTCTAAGTCCCCAAGTTTTTTTTTTCAAGTTGTTTGTGTTTACTGTACAAGAATTAAGAATAAAGGTTTCTAAAAATATTTTTGCTCACAATTTCTACCTGATTAAATATTTTAGAGCTTAACATAAGAAAAAATATATATACTTTATCAAATAAAATTGTATTAATTTACTTTACTTTTAGTTGTTTCATCATATTTTAGATCATTGAAGTCATCCTGAGGCACCCTGGTTGAGAATGACAACTCGGCTTCTTAATTCGTATGTCAAAGTATTGTTCATTAGTTTAACTGTAGGCTGTCCAATCAGAATTAAGCTCAGACTATCCAAAAGGTTATTGCCATCTTTGCTTTTCCAATGCACAAATTCTAATTTTTCAAAACAGTTCAATGCAGCTTTATCCTTCTCCGACCGCATGAATGCTAGAAGTGCTGACCCTTTGGCTTTAGACAGAGGAATGTTGAGGGCACCAAAAGTGACCAGGCTTCACCCCTAACCTAAACAAAGGCAGCCTGGGAAAACAAAAGAGGCTGTCTCCACTCACTGCCCAGAAATCCCTATCTTGGCTTCAACAAGTGGAATAAACGCAGAGCGAGAGAGACTGCAAGTGTGTGGGCAAGCATTTTTGTCAAGCCTCCAATGGGAAGTTGCATTTTGGGCTTCTAAATAAACTTCGCAAAAAGATCACAAATTAAGGCCAATCTTGAGTCCGACACCATCTGGCAAACCAATTCTGAGTGCAACCGCAAGAATCTGTTAGACGTTAAGTATAATGCATGGGTTGTAATTCCAGTCTTTAAGACAGGTGGGCGGTTTTCACTTCTCATGAGAGAAACCGTCCAGGTGTAAGCGGACCATAAGGGAATCTGCAGAGAAAATAACATTAGCCGTGTACAACAAGCCCTAGAAGAGAGAAACCAGCTTTGAAACATTATTTTCTCTTGAATGGAGCTTTACTGTTCGTCATAACCAATTAAATGTGTTTTTCCACTGAGGAAATGAAATGAGTATCTGTTTACTGACATTACAAAACAGCCGTGCCAATTTTAGCCCATGTATGCGTCGTCTTTACAGCCAGACTGTCTCTGTTCTCCAAATTTGCTTGTGTGCAGCGTGACACTTCAGGTTCATGACTTATTTAATACTCTTTTACATGCCTGCTGCGCTAAATAATTTAAAACCGTGTTCCGCACTTTTTATAATGTTGCATTTTGTTCCAAATTTATCGAAATGATGAATATCAAAGCCTGAGGTGTAAAAGAAAGATCGTCAACAAAGGAAGTCCTGAGGCATTGGCCTATTTTCAATGCAAGACAGAACAGGTGCACCTACTGCGAGTGGCTATATTAAAACAAGAGTAAACTCCCTTGTGGTCAGACTGTATAGAAGTGGATATTTTTTAACAGATGCACAAACTGTACATCCACCATCAAATTCCTTCTGAAGAGAAACTTCTTGAAGTCAACATGAATTCAAAGTTGACCCAGTTTACTTTAAAATATTGTGGTTTCAATAGGCATGATTCAATGAAGCACGCTATTCCAAATAAAAAAGTTTGTCTTTGTAATCTTTAAGTGATGAAATTTTACTAGGGATAGGTTTGGATGGTTGACTTGTCAACTAGTAACTCATCAGCTAGAGGCTAGTTTTATTTATCTTAAAAATAATTTTTGGTCACACTTTATAGTAGGTGGCCTTAACTACTATGTACTTGCATCAAAAAAATAAGTACAATGTACTTACTGTGGTCATATTGTATTGAAAAACACTTTTGCTGCTATTGAGGTGGGATACAGGTAGGTTAGGGACAGGTTTGGTGGTATGGGTAGGTTTAAGGGTGGGTTAAGGTGTGAGGGATGGGTCAACAGTGTAATTATAAATGTAATTACATAAATTAATTACAGATGTAATTACATAAAGGTATTTTTAGAAATATAAGTACAATGTAAAAACATGTACACAATAAGTGCATTGTACCAAATTATTAATTTAAATGTAAGTACACAGTAGTTAAGGCCACCTAATATAAAGTGGGACATCATTTTTGTACTTTTGTATTATTATTAAATATAATTTCAATATTTTTAAATATACTTTGTGTTTTATACTCAACTATCTAGTCAATTTAATGAGGCTAACCAACTAGTCAGTTAGAAATACTTCATATTTTATATTTAGCCATGTAGTCATTTAATGAGGTTAAATTATCTATTAGTTTCTTTTATTTAATTCAAAACAAAAATATTCGGTGCTCAATATTCTGCAATAGGCTTTATAGTGTATTTCATATTCAGTTAGTAAGATAGATTATGAAACTTATCTTTTGTATAAATAGTTATAGGTGTTGCTTTAAAGTGGATAAATTAAGAGATTACATTTTAATAGTTATTATTAAATATTATTTATTATATTATTTCATTATATATTTTATATTTATTATATTTTGTTTCATACTTAACCAACTAGTCAGTTAGTGAGGTTGATTAGAAAGTGCATCTAGATTTTTGTATTATACAGTAATATTATATTATTACTGGCGGTATTATACAGCAGATAAACTTCATATTTATTGCAATAAATCTTTACTAACCGACTAATTGTGGTGGTTTAAAGAAGATGAATTTTAAAGACAATTTTCTCAGTATGGTTTCTATACTAGCACTGTGCTTTGCTTTAGCATGCTAAGAGTCTAACCGTAATCATCAGAACAGTAAAACTCTAAATTAGTCTCCACAATTTGTAACAATCAATGCCTGTCAACACAAAAGTTCAAGTTATTGTTTTTATTAGTTATAGCTGTCACTCTATTGAAGAGCTTAAACCAACCTGGGGCTTTTTGAAGACAGATTAGTCCGCAAGTCATTCAGACAACCACCAAAATAATTGCTTTTGAACATTCATTCAAACAACCAAATGTCCATGCTAATTTGAATGCTGACCAATGCTACACTGTATGAGTAAGATTGGTTCAAAACTGTTAAATTCAACTCCTACCAATACCAGCACATGACCGTTCATCACCTTTCCACATTCCTCTGGCGGTGAAGGTCAGGGGTCTGTATTCGTCCCTTTCAAGTTTCAGCGAATGTTTGGAAAAGGTCTGGAATGTGCAATTTCAGGTGACACATCCAGTCCCTGTGGTGGGAAACCTCAGTGTTGATTCACAGTCAAAGCGTTAGTGGAATGGGTTACGAAACATCACATTCCTGGTGTGGGAGCATTGAGAAGTGTGTGCATTCTTGACATCCCCCTGCCTGCTCTATCCCAGATCACTATTCCAGGAAGTGTAATGAAGCTGAAAATCCATGATGAAGGCTTTCCTCCCACCAAAAGAGTGGATGAGTCGACATCAATTTCTGTCATTAACAGAACACAACAGTTGGGATACAGAAGTAAAAATCCAATTCATATTCACCATTGTAAAATATAGACATTTTAGTAATCATGTGTAAACTAGGGCGCGACTGAAAATATTTTTATTTTAATCAATTCTCATTTTGATGAACCAACATTGATTCTTAAATCCAAGAATCTTTTGGTCTGTGTTGTTTTGAGTATGCATAAACAAAACTTCACTAAACTTTATTTGTAGAGTACCTCCCATCCAATAAATCGCAATGAGCTTCACACTTTGTTACTTTTTATATGAAAATAAGTCTCAGATTTTAAATTTTGTCAGTCTTTTATAAAATTAAGAGAATAAATACTGTTTTGGTGCTCTTTAATGTGGGGTGGTGGATCAATGTAGCCTCTTTGGTTCAAGTGGCACGTGAACTGATCATCTCTTTAACTTTACTACTAGTTACTACACAAAATAAACATCATATGGTGATGAAAGAAACAGTATAATTTACCAAAATGCACCATGTCTCATATAATCCCTCAATCAACCATGTCTTTCAACCATCTTTCAACCATGGAAAGACATCAATAAAACAGCTTGTAATCAATATGTCATGTAATGTTGCATTTACCTCAGGAAAGCCATTCAATGACCATAAACCCGATAGTGAGCTAAAAAAAAAACATTAGAGAGGAGCATTTTGCTAAATATATGCATTATATTTACATATGCATACATACATATGTATTGTTATTTAACCTGTTCTGCAATATTTAATGTATGTTTTAATAAATATAACAGCCACCATTTAAATGCTTATATAGGCTATATATATATATAAAAGAAACTAACTGGAGTAGAGTTATTTAAGTAATTCTAACGTATAAAAATCAACTGTTAATTTTAGCCTTTAATATTGTAGTACTGTACCAACTGATATGGGTTCCCTGTATAGTTTATACTTCATTTGCTGAGAGATTTTTTTTTCCTCGAGTAAGATTAACATGTACTGGTTCTGATATCCAAATTAATCAATATTGAATCAAATTAAGATTCGACTGAAATCAAACCAAAACCTTGTGAATTGAAATCAAAATCAAAGTGAATCATGACATTTGCATCAATACCCAGCCCTAGTATGAACCTTTCAATACAGATGTAACTATCTTAAATTGTCAATTTTATAATAAAATTTAAACAAATACCATTTTGTCACTCTTTAATGTGGCGTGACAGATCACTTTATTGAAACCAAACTGAATCATGAAATTAGTGTCATTACGCAGCACTATATAACTTTAAATACAGCTCTACTCATCTTTCAAAATCTGTCAAAAAAATAGTCAAAAATCAAATTAAACTGTGAAATTTGTTTCAACACCCAGTCCTAGAATAAACATTTCAATACAGATACAATACATGACTTTCAAGGTTAAGTCATGATATACAGTACGCTTGTGCACAAGTTTTTAAGAAGGTCGCTGAGAAAGTGGGCGGCCGCTGTTGGGTTCGCTCGTGGCGTGTTTGGTAACGCATTAAACTGCCAGTCAATGGCTGGTACTTATGCAGTCAAGTAGCGGCACAGATGGGAACTTTGAGGCAACGGCTCTAAGCAACAGTGGCGAACAGCTTGTGGTTTCCAAGGGAGGATATTTATATGGGTGAAGGCCGCCGAAGCATAGCGAACTCACTCTCATTATGTGAGCTTTGCTAAATAATTACTCAGACAGCCTTGGGACATGGGAAGCGTCACACCCTGAGTTTTCACACGATTGCCAGTCTCCTTGATGCATCTTGCAGAAAGACAATGTCTATGCCAGCGTCCCGGACCAGACAAGCGTTTAAATTAGTATGCTTGCGAATCCGAGTACCACAGGAGATTGATTTTTCAGTCAAGACATGGGAACCGAGGATGAAACAAAGTTACAACTCAGAGGATTGAAATCTAAACTCTTCTAGATTATCAAAGATTATCAAACAACTGAGCTTTGTGAGAAAAGCTGTAAAGAGTGTCAGGATGAGACATGAGAAAATGAGACAGATTAAACCTTTCCCTGAACTGTGATTGTGCAGAATAAAATTAACAGCAGATGCTGAGATGGCGAAGAAAATAGAAGCATCACCGCCTGCAAAAACATTAAGACTGTGCTTTGCTAAAAATAACATTTGTCTTGCAAAATGACACTTTGTGAGATTTAAAAATGTTTCAGACTGGAGCATGAGACAACTGAATCTGAGGATATCTAATATCCAACATTTACAATAAATGTGTCCAAAATAAATAAAAACTATTCAAATTGTAGTTTAAAATGCATGTGACAAGTTCTTGGAAATTAACATTTTTGTATTCTATGTTGAGATTCATATTTAAATTTAGACTACAAATTAGTCTAATAACATTTTCCATTCATCTTGAATATTGTACACATTAATCATAACTTTCAAAAAAGTGATTTAAATATATTTAAAAAAATATATATTCTTACAAATGTATATGATTAATTCATAAATATCACTTTATGATATTCAGTTTATTGGAAGGGGTTGTACAATTACAACCTGAACTAACCTTGCTTTGTCATAAAAAGTTAAAACTATCTGATATTTTAAGAGATTTGACACCTGAGTGAGACTGAGTGAGCATGATGGTTGCACCAAATGACTTTGGCAGACAAGTTTTCTTGTTTTTTTTACCACCTTGACATTTTTATGCTTCCCAAAAATATCAAAATTAATTCTGATTCAGAAATTACATGAAAAACACATTGTATGTATGAATTGTATTTTTTGTGTATCTCTGAATAAATTTAAGGAGCCATTCAAAGAAGCATGCCATTTCTTTGACTTGTGCACATTTCAACTCAAAAGACAAAATCTTGCGTGACCTTGCAGATTTTCACAGATGATAGTTGCTTTGAGGATGTTGTCAGCTGTTGGTGTGTGCTGGGTAAGCAGACAGTCAGTGTTTATGGTTATTATGCTTTTTCCATTTCTTGCTCACATCTGACAGGAGCTGCCGTATGAGTCAATGTCAAACAAACACTTTTCACTTCCTCTATCGAGTACGGCGGAGATGATGCATATCTAACAAGCATTTAAATCTCATGCCAATTCTTTCTAGGATTGCCCAAACACACAAAACCAAGGGAAGGTTGACATCTTCCAGACTCTTTCAAAACCTGTTTGCATTTTGGATGCAGTTGGTTCATCTTTTCTATATGCCGTTCAAGAACCACTAAAGCAGCAGGAGAATAACTGCACCTGCTCTTGTAGGTAAAGATCTCTGGAGACCTCATTCCTGCCAGAGGACATATTCAACAACTCACTTCTGTAACTTTCCTTAATGTTCAAAAAATATGGATGGTGTGGCCTAGATAAATTAGTACACTCTTAAAAATAAAAGTTCTTTAGTGGCTTTGATGGTTCCATGAAGAACCTTTAACATCCATGAAACCTTTTCATTCCACAAGAGGTTGTTTACTGTGGAAAAAGGTTTGTTAGATGATTAAAATGTTCTAAAAAAATGGTTCTGAAAAGAACTGTTTACTGAAATGTTATTTGGGGAACCAAAAATGGTTCTAAAAAAACCTTTAGGAACCTTTATTTTTAAGAGTATTCAAAATGATAATTTTGGAGTATTAAACAAAATTGAAGTAGTATTTCATTCATTTTATACTTTGGGAAAACTATAAATCAGTGTTTTGAAGGTGTTAACACAAATTTAGTTAAGTATTCATTTCAGAAACAACAACTTAAATACAGTAAAAACGTTTCGAGGAGCAAAAAAAAAAAAACTACTAAAAACGTGAGCTAACTTTTGCATAGTTCCCACAATAACTGTCCCTAAACTTCAATGTAGATGGCATGGCCCATTGGACATTTAAAGTTCATAGAAATGAAAGAGAACATTTTCAGACACATTACGCCAATAGTTGCATTAAGAAAGCTTTCCATATTAAAGTTTCTGCTGCCATTTCTAAAATGGAACGTTTGGAAACGTTTCTAAAAACGTGGGTCTGTACACAGTACATGTATGTGGGTTTGATTTGTCTAGAAACTCTGACCCTGACAGCAAATCAAAGGCTTTTTATTGTGTTATCTGGGAATCTTCACACTTTTGAACACATATTTTTACACCTTCCTTAGTTTGTCAATGGGGTGTGAAAGGCAGAAGCTTACACGTCATGAGAGGCTACAGATACACAGAGATCTAGAAAGATCCAGAGATAACGACAGAGAGAAACAGAGGTTTTTATTGAATGCTGGTAAGGGAAGGATTTGCATATAAGGTGAAACTGTCCATAATAAAGCACAGGAGCGTTCGCAAACCCTAATGAAAGCCTGTGTGTGTTTCTCCACATTGATCTAGAGAACTCAGTGAAGGTTTAGTGGTCAGCACAAGAGTCAATGCACCTCACTCTGTGGTGAGACCATGATGTCTTTCCTACTACTATAAGATATGAGTGAATTTAACAAAACTGAAAACAACATGCCCGGGTCACATTTTAACAGGTCATCTTTTTATAGCTCCTTTATACATTAACTGTATTTTTTATTCTCCAAAGTAAGTTTCGAAAAATCAAAATGGGGATATATAATATCTTGACTGTTTGTTTAGATAGAAATTAGATTAAATGGAGAGCAAAGTGAGATGTTTGCTTACATTTACTGCTTTACTTCGGAGAAAAAAGAACTCCAATAATCTGTTAAGACTGTCAAGATACCAGTATGCAATTAAACGTCAAACATCATTACAAATTCAATTATGTCTCATTAAATTATTCTAAAACATAGTTTTATATGTTCTTGACTTTCTCTAGATAAAACTTAGATTAAATGGACAGCAAAGTGAGCCTTTGCTTAACTGTACAATATCTCATCTATAATTTCAGAAGAAATCTCAACAGTATCTTAAATTGTGCTAAGACTTTTCCAAGATACTAGCTTGCAAGTCTGTTCTCATGATAAACTCATATTTTTCATCAGATCCTAATATTCTAAAGTCTAATATTCTAGGCTCTTCAAATTGCTTTAATAGCTTAATATCCATACACATACTGTATTCTTTCAACTAACAAAAAAAGTCACTAAGGAGACATCTAATATCTTGACTATATGCATAAAAACGTTACAATCCACAAAAATCTATATTTCTTTAATAAAATATTTTCCATTCAGCAAAATATATATATTTTTTTTTTTATCTATGAGTTATATAGCATATTATAGCAACTGTTTTTATCAAATCTCAACTTGAGTAAACATTTGGTCTAAGTGACAGCATTTAAGCGACAGTTTTCAACTAAAATTGAAAACCGTATGCATTTAGCCATTCATTTACATGTCAACAATGTTTTGGGGGGCCTCAAAACAATATCATTATTGTCTCTGTGCAAAGTACAAAAACGCAAATTTATGCGTAGTGCATCTTTACAAAGTGACATCGCTTGATACAATTGCTTTTAGCTGTTTTCGCAGATCGTGTGAACGCGAAACTTTTTGATTAACGCAAAGGAAAAAGTTTCAGATTTTTGGTACTTCATTGTTGTGTTATCACATAATTAAACAACCCATGCATCGTATGTACGCGGATAAGTTGTTTATGTTCAGATCAAAGCGTAAACAATGTATGTGCGTACATACGATGCATACGTTGTTTGTGTATGTGATACTCTCCAAAATGGCACTATAGTGTGACGCGGAGGAGACGAATTGTTGAATAAAGTCGTTATTTTTGTTTTCTTTGCGCACAAAAAGTATTCTCGTAGCTTCGTAAATTTACGGTTGAACCCCTGATGTCACATGGATTATTTTAACGATCTCCATGCTACGTTTCTGAGCCTTGATCGTGTAAGGATCCTTGCTATCTATGGGAGAGTCAGAAAGCTCTCGGATTTCATAAAAAATATCTTAATATTTGTTCCAAAGATGAACGAAGGTCTTACGGGTTTGGAACAACATGAGGGTGAGTAATTAATGACAGAATTTTTATTTTTGGGTGAACTATCTCTTTAATGTACCCTTAGTCTAAACTAAGCATCCCAGACACTCATTCTCCTGTATAATGCAATAATTCTCAGCACAGCCACAGTCACTACTGACTCTCCCCGTGTCCAGTCTCTCTCGATCAATGTTTTGGCGCCGCACTGCAGTGCGCCTGCATCTCTAATGGACAGCTGTGTTCTCAGACCTGCTGTTTCTCATCAGTACCAGGACGAAGGCTAAACGGAGCTGTCTGACAGTACATCACACCAGCATCGCCCTGATCAGCTTAACAAGCCAAGTGCTGAACTGTCACGTTTTAACCAGAGCTGAGCCGAGCGCTTCACGAGATGACCTGCTGCCTTTGACTCCACGTGACCAGATTTACTTTGATCAGTCATGAATAAACATCACGTGAGCCATATTCCACAAGTGCTGCGTCTGCAATATTCGCCTGGAGTCATAAATGCTTGGGAAGGTTTTATGTTTGGAATAAGTTAATGATATTACACAACTCCTAATGATATACTAACCAGATTTGGTGGCCATGCTGGACTTTCAAGCATGCAGTCTGGTCATTAGCAGGCCGAATGTGGTTAAACACAGACTGACAGGGGAATCTGGTTAGATTAAAAGAAAAAGCGAGTTCAGAAAGGACTTAGTGGGAAGCGGCCTGTTAAAGAAGCATGATTAATGTAGATCTAAACGCATAGACACATAATCAAATCCAAGCTCCATGCTATCATCCATTATCCACCACATACGGACCATGTCTCATTTTTCATGAGAGAGGTTTGGAGTCAAAAGTGACTTAAGAATTTCTTAAAGAAATATTTAAAAGAAAAACTCTACTTACACCTTCAAATAATCAAAACTAGAGCGCAATGGGACTAAATGGAGAACAAATGGAGACTTAAGTCTGAGGAAAAACTCATGCATTTCCCCTCTTTTCAGAAGAAATATCAACAATGTCTCAAATTGTGCACAGATTTTCCAAGATACCAAAGGTTGCAATTAAAAGTTTCATTGTAAACTCACATATTTCTCATCAAATACTTCTAAAATCTAATTTTCTATGTTCACATTCCTTTTACGGCTCCTTTACATGCTTGGTTTTTTATTTCTCCATAGGAAGTTATCAAAAATCACAAAGGAGATGTTGAATTTCTCAGCTGTTTCTCTAGATTGAAATGAGATTAAATGGAGAGCAAAGTGAGGTTTACTGCTCAGATTATTCTTCTGAGAAAAAGACTCCAATAACCTCATGTGTCTCATCTAGAGTTTCAAAGGAAATCTCATCAGTGTCTCAAACTACGCTCAGATTTTCTAAGACACCAAAGTCTCGTTATGATTTCTCAGCAGATTCTTGTTTTATGCCATAAACATCACTTATATAGCTCCTTTATATGCTTACTGTAGTCAAATGTGTTATTTCTCCCAAAGAAGTTTAGAAAAGTAACTAAGGAGATGTTTAATATCTCAACGGTTTTTCTAGACCAAAATGACATTAAATGGAGATGAAAGTGAGACTTTTGCTTAAGTGTACTGCTCAGATAATTCTTCTGAGAAAATGACTCAATCTCAAATGTTTCTCATCTAGACTTTCAGAAGAAATCTCAAATTGTGCTCAAACCAATATACCAAAATCTGCAATCAAACATCTCATTATAAACTCATATTTCATATCAAATTCATCCAAGACCAATTCATCTGAGCTAGTCTATCCTCACTCATTTCATATCTCCAATTTGTGTCTATTTCTAGAAATTTTAAGAGAAACATCTGAATCAGAGTTGATGTTTAAACCTCCATTAAGTCTCCTTAGCGATTAAAGAGCAACCTCTGAGCAGTGAAGTTTTCCTGTAGATGTAAAATGACTTTGACCCTGAGATCTCTGCGCACTAACAGAGGTTAACAGGTTGATTTCCAGCTGTGAGCAAACATGCGGAGAACACAGTTCTCTTACCTCATAAAACACACAGCTCTTCCTGGCTACTGCTACTTCCACACAAAAGCAGAAAGATCCTGTAGTTCCTCAGAGACAGACGCAGCTCTGCAGCGAGTGTGAGACAGATGTGTGGATCCTGTGGCGCAGTGAGTGAGTGTGCTCTGCTCTTGAACGCTCCTCAGGAATGACAGCACTTCCCACAGCTACAGCTCTCTCTCTCTCTCTCTCTCTCTGAACTCTGCTGACATGGCAAAGCTCCGCCCACATCTCCAGGTAGGAGGAGTGTCTTGTTTTGTTTTCAGCAGTTTCTGTCCCTCACTATCAACACCCATCCATATGTAGAAGGACATCCAGTACTTAGACCAGTTTCAGATTGGTTTTCTACAAAGCTAATTATAATTGCTAACTTTGCTAACACAAACCTAATTCTAACAGGAAAATTGATCTACTATTGAAAGTAAAGTGTTTGCATAAAAAAAACCCTTCTAAATAAATAAAATCTAATGTGAGTCTCAACAGTCTCAAATTGTGACACCAGGTTACAATTAAACATCTTATTATAAACTCTTAAATTCTTTTAAAATTTAAATGTATATGTTCTAAACATTGCATTTACAGCTACTTTATTTGTATACTTTATTTTTATCCTCTCTAAAGCAGGTTTTGAAAAATTAGGAGATATTTAATATCCCGACTTCATGCATAAAATAATGTCACTATGCAAATAAATAAATAAACATTCTCCTTTAGTTCATTCATTATACAAAATGTGACCATTTTAAATATCTAGATCTATCTATCTCTTCCTAGATCTAATTATTTATCTATCTATCTAGAGATATCTATCTATGTCCATATGTCTATCTAGATCTATCTATCCACCCATCCATCCATCCACATCTATCTAGAGATATCAATCTATCTAGATCTATCTATCTGTCTATCTATCTATCTAGATCTATCTACATCTATCTATCTATCTATCTATCTAGAGATATCAATCTATCTATCTGTCTGTCTATCTAGATCTATCTATCCATCCACATCTATCTATCTAGATCTATCTATCCATCCACATCTATCTATCTAGATCTATCTATCTATCTATCTAGATCTATCTATCTATCTATCTATCTATCTAGAGATATCAATCTATCTATCTGTCTGTCTATCTAGATCTATCTATCCATCCACACCTATCTATCTAGATCTATCTATCTAACTATCTATCCATCTAGATCTATCTATCTATCTATCTATGGTTGACTAGGACATGATTTTGTGAAATTTAATTATTAGTATTACCTACAAAATTCCTTCAAAACAACAAAATTGCAATAAATAAATGAATTGAAAGACTGACTTTTTAAATGCAAATGTACAAATGCATTCAAATACAAAAGCTTGTTCAGATAGTATAGTTTTTATCTTGATCTGAATGTGTTTGGCGAGCATCAGGAGCTGTTTTTTCAGTCAGCTCTCTGTGTGTGTGAGTGTAACCAGACGCTTGCGACGGAAGTCACATGTTCAGCTCTTCAAACAGATCTGCGTCTCTTTCTGGGGCTCACAGGAAAGTTTTACTGCTTGCAGATCGGGAGATTTAATGAAGGTCTCAGTTTTGCCTCGGATGTTTCCACTAAAATACACCAGAAGCAATAAAGATAGACTTAAATCTACATTTGATCTGGATTGAATCTCACTGCGGTGTAGGAGAATCAGCTGAGATCTCATCTGTGATGTTCTCTTTCTGTTGGTAATGATGTGCTGTTGTTGAAACACTGAAACCGGACCATCAGCTTCCCATAGAAACCAAACAACACAGCAAAAACTCAAATGGACAAACAGCTCCATCACAAAACCTGATGGTTATGAGGGTGAATCTATTGAAAACATGTCTGTGTCATATTACAACACAAACAAACAAAATAAATTAAATTTTGCATAAAGAAAACCAAGCCTAAGCATAAAGATTTTTTTTCTGACAATTAAGCTAATTCTGCTGATAATTTCTCATTACCTTAATGTATCCATTTGTTTTACTTTTGAGTTTATGATTCTCATTATTCATAATGATCTTGTTAGATTCTAAATATCACAATTAGATTTTTAAATGAATTAAAAAAATAATGACTGAATAAATAAATGAATGATTACAGAAATAAAAAATGATTACAGACATTAATTAATAAACTTATAAATTAATAAAAATAAAGAAATGCAGAACAAAATTATGTGAAAAACAAAAAATTGGGTCCAATATTTATACATTTTATAAACTGTACGAGACTAACAAACAAACAAATAAATGTTTATTTACATCAAAAGAAACAAAGAATTAAAGAAATTAACAAATATATTATCTTTTGTATGTATTTACATATTTGATTATTCATAAAATTAAGTTCAAATAGGCCCTACTGATATACAACACATGATAAAAGCATGATATATAAAAACTTCTAAATAACGCCACATAATATAGAATTTTTATCCATTGTGATAATGGGAATTTGAGAAATGTGATTTATTGTTAGAAAAATTACTTCACAATTTAAGCAAGTAAATAAATAAATAGGCATTATTCATGAAAAACAATGTCCTATTATGTGTCTTTTGAATGTAATCTATATAGACATGGTTGTGAAACTCAACCATAGAAACAACAGCTATATACTGTAGATGTAAACATCTGTTATCTATATCTCTATACAGCACTATCACGATGACTACATAATGAGTGAGTGAGTAATGGCCTGATTTCTGTCAGCATGTTTGTCCACATGACACACAAACATGTACACACAACAAAACCAGCAGTCAATTATTAATGCGTCCTCTCACTTCGTATGCCATCAAGCGTAAAACAATCATCTTCTGCACCAATGCTTTATTACATAACAGCAGCAGTCCATGACCGACACGTTCATGACACGATAAATAATACCTTCTGTAATTTAGTGAAGTGTGAATGAGGCAGGTTTGTCTTGGATTGGCCAACAGTAAGGGATTAAGGTGATTATAAGTCTTGTTTTTGTCTGTTTTACGTTCCACTGACACTGGCATTCCTGAGGGAAACTCCCTAAACCTGTAATCTCGGCCCTTCCCCCGCGGGCCCTCAGACCCCCCACACTCTCTCTCTACAGCCGTCCCGGGGCAAGTTTACATTCCCTCAGTATCAGGTTACAATCCTCTTTCAAAATGTGAATTTAACACAACTATTTTTTTTGTGTGTATAAATGCTACGCAATACATCGGTGGTTTTGGACTCTATATTGCCACCTACTGGTATGGATGTAGCATCACACTGGGGTGTGTTTATCAAACAATAGCGTAACACGCTACTTAACTACCATAATATGATGCATTGTTGGAGAAACTAACTAGCTAGCTAGTCATGACTGTTTTCTGAAAATGTAGGAACTTTATCGCACATCTGTCGTTTGAATCACATTGGTTTGAACTGCTGTTAATGACGCCAAGCAGGTGGTGGAAATCAGTTCGAGATCAAATTAATGTTCAACTTACACTGTAAAAAATAAAAAGTTGAGAAAACTTAAGTTTATGGCTTCAGCAGATTTTTGAGTTCTCAACTTTTTGTAGTATAAACTGAAAACAACAACTCAAAAATCTGCTGAAGCTGGTTGCCATAAACTTAAGTTTTCTCAACTTTGTATTTTTTACAGTGTACCGATGCCTATGCACCATTCAAAAGTGTTTTGTTCTCCCGATTACATATTTTAGTTTCCTCAAAAATATAATTATGATTATTAATCAAGATTATTTTAATTTATTTATTTTTTACATTTCATCAATTATTGCACTTTTACATAAGCACAAATCAAGAGAACGTCAACATGCATGGTTTGCACACAGATTTAGTTGCAAACTATGCAAACAGCCACATGAAAGAAAACAGACTGGCTGTACTGAGCTTTTATTTGAGCAGAATATCTCAGTAGAGATTGCTGAACTCCAACTTACATATTTGACAGTCTTTTCAGCTCATCTGTGATTTTTTTTCGTAATGTAGAGAGACCGTCAACTCTACGCATGGCTGCCAGGTTAGGAAGACTAAGTAAACCACTGGGCAGAAAGTGGTTTACTCTTTCTGCCCAGTGGTTTACTTAGTCTTCCCAAACTGGCAGCCAATGCGTAGAGTTGACAGTATCAATTTAAGAAAAAAGCTCAGATTGGGGGATTTAAACTCTTGAAACCTGGCTACCGTGACCAAGCTTGTAGAGGGCTGTTACTAATGCAAGAAAAGGCAAATGCCAAATTAAATTAAACTCTTCAGGATAAATAACCAGCAGGCAAATATCGCTGATGATTATACTTAAAAAAAAAAAAAAAAAAAAAAAAAAAGAAAAAAAAGAAAAAAGAGAAGCAGAAATCGTGATCCGGATTAAAAATTAAATTCATCATGCAGGCCTATCTGAACTGACTTGAGCTAAATAATGACATTATTGTCCTTTAGAGCTGCTTTACAGCAGTCTCCATATTTGAGTTTTCATAATTGATTCTGCTATTTTCCAGTTTTTCTCTGTGAAGCCGCTTTGAACCTGTATTGTATAAAGCACTATAGAAATACAGACGACTTGACTATTTTGCATATAATAGTGTCTGATAATATGGCCGTTACTGAGATAAAGTGAGTATTGGTCTGGTCATGTGATCTCAAAATGGCAGCCTCTATGAACGGGTCCACGCTTATGTAGAATAAAACTGGTGAGTTTATCATTTTAAACAGATTAGCCAAGGGTATTTTTTTTTTGGCTGTAAAACTTTAAGTGGGAAAAACAAATGCACCTTTAAAGACTAAAAAAAAACAACAACTTCAAAGTCATCCACTTTTATAGACATCAGAAAGCGTGCCTGATAACCGCATGACCTACTTTATGAGGAAACACAATTGAACCGTGAAAGGATTGGCCTGAATAGGAACGTGACTGCTTCCTTACCTTATCTACCTAGTCATTGTATTTCCATTGGCAAACAAAGCAGCTCAGCGCATTGTAAAAGAATAAATACTCCATCATAAAGAAAGGACACCCAGCAGTTAAACTTGTTTCAACATTAAATGTGAACAGATGCGACCCATTAGTTTCCCCAAACAGATTTCCTCATTCGTGCAGATGTTTTCAAAGCGCAGGTGCACTTTAAAGAATCCAGTGACACTCGAGTCTCTTTAGATCAGCGGCCAAAACACGGGACAGGTGCTCAAAACAGACCAGTGCCAAAGCTGCAGACTTCATTATCAACCCACAACACTGACTGAATTAATTCATCCAAAAACTCAAAAACTCAAACTCCTCTTAGAGTTCACAGGAGGAGTGTCTCAATCCAACACGATGGTGAGATTTTCATCTTCCTTCAACTGTGCATCTACACCAGTGACCTTGGATGATGTTTTTGGGAAGGCTATGAACATGTCTTGTTACAAATAACCAGCAAAGCACTTCTTCAAGAGGGAAGTGAAACATTTTTGCTTGATAAAATAATTTGACCTTGAAAAAAACAAAAAAAATAAAATAAAAAATAGTTAAGATATTTTGAAGAATGTGCAAGCAAGCAGGGACTAGCAACTGCTTGGTGTACCACTACTTAAAATATTTAATTTAATTAATTAATTTATTTTTATTTTGTATTTTTTGTCATGATGTGTCAACGAACAACAAAGTCATGTGGTACATCCTATAAAATATTATACTATAAAATAAAATACTAATACAATAAAATATTTTAAAATACGATAATTTTAGCTTTTAATGACAGTTCAAGTTAAAACAAAAGATATTTATGAATATTTTTACTTCTCGTTACACACACATACACATTCATACATACATATACACATATATATATATATGTGCGTGTGTAACGAGAAGTAAAAATGACCTTTTACTTGAAAAATATATTTTAAAATATTTATTGAAATTAACAATTAATATGTTTACACACATTTATTCAAAGAAAATGAAAATGTTATATAAAAATAATAAAATATGTTTTTACATTTTTAGAGGGTCGTTCTATTTAAATTTGTCTTGAATTGAAGTGAATACATAAATTAATTTTTATGAACTTGGCACGTGTATTTCTACTTGACTTTTAAATGACTATAAATATATATTTTTTTATTAAAAGACACACTGATCCAGAGTGTATTTTCATGCATATTATATATAATAACTTTAACATCAAACTACTGGAATCAAGTTGAGTCAAGTTTCTTGTGCAGTATCGCATTTTTCAGAAATGCAAAAGCTTTGTGTCATAAGTGCACATCTGATGCTTAAAAACAAATGCATGTATGTGGGCAGGTCACTAGGTTTGGATCAGACTGATTTACACACGCATAAAGTCTCTCCATAAGATGCTTCGCTTTGGCATCAAGTGCCGGATGAAGTGAAATAAGGAACAAAACAAGGTAGCGCTGCTGGATTGTTGTTTATAAGCAGCGTGGTTAAATATAGCCCGACTCTGTCATTACGGTCACCACATGATGACAGAGCTCTTTGTCGTTTGCTGGGATTTGTGTGCAGTGCAACTTACACTGCTCATTTTGCAGTTAAACTCACATAACTCAATAAAGCACAGCCCCAAATCTCATTGTCAACAATGAAAGTGTTCTCCTTTCTCCTCAGGCTCAAGACAATTCAGTACGGCTTAAGTTTCAGGTCTATTTTAAACACAGCCCTAAAGCAAAATATATTCAACAACATCTAAGATTTTAAAGAAACAAGATTTTAAAGAAACATTCATCGCTCAATAGAAGATAAGCTAGCGCTAAAAACACTCAGGTCAATAATAGCCAGAGAAAGCAGACTCAGAAAAGCAATACAGACTGAATTTGATCTTTCATGCCTCTATTTAGGACATTTCCTCAAAGCAAAGTTGACAAAACTGCAGTTGCACATTATTTATAATTCTGATGATTTTCTAGGAAAAGTGTTTATTCAGAATGAGAAAATGTTGATTCATTCTCTCTGGAAAGAAATACATGGGCAGAAGTTTTGTGATTATGTTCTGCTCAGCTCATTTAATTGCTGATGGCTGTTTTTCTTCAATTTCAGCATTTTGGCTTTTTTTTATTATGATAGCTAACAGGGAGAGATAGGGGACGGGATCATTAAAGGTCCTCGAGTTGGGATTCGAACTCGAGACACCCATAGCACAACGGCGCTGTATATCGGCCCACTGCCCACAAGGATATCGGCGCCGACGTATTTATCCTATATTATCTAATCGGATATTTTATATGTGACCAAAGTTTCAGCTGAAAGATCAATGCTTGTTTGTTCATAGCCTGCCTTTGATTGTTTTGATTTCATTAAATTGATTAAAAATGAATGGCATTCATAATGTTTCGATTTCAAACAAATGCTGTTCCTTTGAAATTTCTATTTATAAAAGAAACAATAAATATATCATGGTTTCCACAAAAAAAAAAATTAAGCAGCACTGATAATAATCAGCAAATCAGCTAGAATGCTTTCTGAAGGATCATGTGCCACTGAAGACTGGAGTAATGGTGCTGAAAATTCTAATTTGATCACAGGAATAAATTACATTTTACAATATTAAAACAGTAATAAAATGTAATATTACAATTTTGTAAAAAAAAAAAAAAAAAAATGCAGCTTTGGTGAGCAGAAGTGATGTTTCAAAAACATTTACAAAATGACCTAACTCAAAAATCTTTGAACAGTAGTCTACCCCTAAAAAAGTGATCCAGATCAACTCCCAGATCAAGTCCATTATGAGAATCTGTAGTTTTGCACATCTCTTGCTTAAACCAGCCTAATGTGGTTAGCAGCAGGAGTCCAATCCTGGCCAAGCTGGTCTGTTTGTTGCTTTTAGAGAGGCTTTGGGCATTTGTCATTTTGGGAGACCAGCTGGTCGACCAGATAAACCAGATAAACAGCAGCTTGGCCTGGCTGGGAGACCAACTAAACCAGCTAAGACCAGTAAATCCCAAATCATAAGTAAGAGCAATGATAACAACGATGCCTGTCTTGGCAAACACAACAACTAGCTGGAGATCTGTGTAAGACAGTACACAATATATCAAGATCTCATCTCCAGAGAGAGGTGAAAAACTCAGAGGGGGCGGTTCTGGGTGGGACGGTTGTTTTTCTTTCTGTCAGAAAGGCTTTCAAAAGCTCAGGAAGAGGGGTATGAAGAAAATCACCTGAGGGTCACGGGGCACGAGAAACAAAAGCCATGTGAACTCATCCTTCAAAGGCCCCCGGCACCGCCGTCTGACAGACATCCAAACACAGAGAACAATGACGCTTTCAAAACATTTCACTTTCATCCTTCATCGCCATCAAAGAGACAGCAGACGCACAGAAAGATATTCTTGTTCCATTTCACAGGAATTAGTCTTGTTGATTCATTTGTAGAGCCTGATAACCAAATGTCAGAACAATTTCAGAACATATCCAACAGATGTTACTGAATCGTAGCCAGCGGATCTTCAGTATGAATGAGGCTTTGTTAGGCTTCAGGAGCGCGGTAGGTGGTGCAGAGACGATGAAAATAAAGCAGGTTTGTGTAAATGACAGTACTGGATGGATTCCAGACAGGGAATCATTCCTCGGGGCAACAGGTCAACACGAATGTCAGGATTGTTCAAGCAACTAGTAATAACTGTCATTCAACAAGCAATTACATACTCCGCGATATACAAAAGAACGATTATAATACATGTACATTGGGGCCAAAAACTTAAACTCGAGTCATATTAAAAATAAATAAATAAATATAATAAAAAATAAAACCAAGTGGCATTTATTTGAAAGAAATACAGTACAAGCACTTTTCAAAGAAAACACTTCACAGTAAGATGTGTGTTGGTTTTAAATAAAAAAACTAAAACTAATAAAAAATAAAACTCTGCACTTCCTTCAAAATATGATAACAAAGGCAACTTAGTAGCCAGGATGTTATGCAAAGATCAAATTCAAAAGTACCTGTGTGCTAGTACTCTGTATACATATATATATATATATATATATATATATATATAAAATGTACTTAATTTTTACATCAGAAAACTCACTCTAAAATGGCTTATAAAAATAATTTAGTTAATTCTGAACAAAGCATTCAACAAGATCTCACAGGAAAATGTGATGTTAAAAAATGGATATATCAGCACTTCCTTTAAAAAATAAATAAATAAGAATTTATATATATATGCGCAAAGATTGAATTTAAATGTGCCCCTATACTAGAACTCTGTACAATAAAACACTATTTTATTAGTTAATTGATTAAATAATTTTAAAACATCAGAATACATCAGTTTAATAAAATGGTTTTGAAAAATAGTTATTAGTTAATTCTGAATGATCTCACATGAAAATAATATAATAGATTTAAAAAGTTTAATAGAAATTCGTAAAAGTGATATTAAAAAAATATAATTTGTATGACAAAGGTAAGTCTGAATTCTGTAACCTCACACCAAAACCTCCCCCCTTAGTGCAACAGGGGTAGACTGTATGAAAACATAAGAATGAGCTTGTACGAGTTTAAAAAAAGAAAAAGAAAAAAGAAACAAATTGTAGTGAGATTTTGGCAAAATGTATTTTCAGATGCCACTTGGTTTGATATTTTGTATCTAATGCATTGAAATGCATACATTTTGGAGGCAACAATTGGACCTGCACTAATAAAACGGAGGAAAAAACCTTGTAAAAATGCTAAACTACCATCATTTCTCATTCAAAGATCCAATAAACACAAAACCTCTCCAGAGAAGCACAATCAAGTGTTTTACAGCACATTTCTTCAATTCACCTGTTCTCCCTGAAGAACACCTGACTAAATCACATCACCATGGTATCACAAAAAGTGCACTAATTACCATGAACAAGCACACTTAAAGATGAGTCAATAAATGGAAGAGAACAATTAAAAATCAAGCTAATTTTTTCAAACTGCCTTGCAAATCCAACTTTTTTACACCCCACAAGTTTGCATGAACTTCAAGACTTTAAAAAGCGAAGCCCTGTATGCCAATAAAAACAGGTTACTCACCTATAACGCTATCTTTAGAAAGTGCAAGACTCGTCTGAGCTCGAGAGACAGTCGAAGGCACCTGATTCAGTACGTGAGAGTCCGTGTGAAACGTTAGGAGGGGCCGCGGAGACCATCTGAAGTGGAGCCGCCATTCCGTTACCCGGGAAACCGATGCTCTTTCAAAGCGGCCGACCAATGGCGAGGAGCCTCCATTGTGCTGGGACAAGAGTCACATGACCAAGGTTTGAGCAGCACACACAAACTGATGAGTGGGGCTGGGGTGGGCAGGAGTTGTCGGGGCGTTCGGGGGAGGAATGGACGCTTGAAAGAGTCACAAAAGAAATCAAACGGCAAGCGATCCCACCATGGTGAGGCACCAACTTTATGCTTGTTTAGGGGCCGCTGACCTTTAACAGTCACTGAGAATCTGTAAAAACACATTCCTTTTCTATTGAACGCCGTTACTTTCAAAACCAGATGTTAAAAATGCACTTTAGGATCATAAAGGTGTAACAACATATCCTCCAACTATTAAACTGATCTTGTTCAATTGTGTTTCCAATGAGTTCATGATGTTTTTTCATCAGGTTCATCATGTTAAGTGCCCTACAAACATCGCACTGACTCTGATGTAATCATGGAGCAATAATACGCTCCATAAAACTCAGTGAACAACAGTTCATCTCTCAGCTAAATTATCAGTTTGAGAAAATGGATCCATTTTATTTCTTGATTGATCTGTCTGTGACTGGAATGCTAATAACTTGGAAGCAAAACGTGCAACCTTGAAGATTTCGAGCAGAACAGGACAGATAGATTCAGACTGGCAATATCTATTTAAACCAAGGGGATTTACATAAAACAAAAACAAAGGGCAAAGCTCTATTACAGTTCAATCTGTAATAATTCACCCAAAAATTAATATTCGGTGATTATTTAATACTGAATTTCACGTCATTCCAAACCTGTATGACTTTATGTGGAAAAAACAAAAGAAGACATTTTGAAAAATGTCCATGCTGCTCTGTTTCAAAACTAGGCAATGACCAGGATCTCTCTACAGATAAAAAAATTAATAAACACTATCCAAACATCATTGTTTTATGAACTGATCACAATGAGCTATGTTTTAGCAAAACATTTTTACAGATAATTGTCTGTAAATCAAATATGTTTCTTTAACTTAAATAGTGGCCAGCCAATAAATAAAAAAAATAAATAAAAAAAAATTATCAATAAATAATAAAGTACAAAAAGACATATTATAAAGTAATCTATATTGAGCAGTTTAATCCAAACCTTCTGAGACATGACTTGCTCTATATGATGAACATGTGAAATTATCGTACAAGTATTTATCGTGAAACACAGTCATGAGGATCTGCAGGTGACCTCTTTATGACAAAAGTAAACCTATGGGCAAGACTTCTGGTTCATTAACCGCTGTGGGGAAATAACAAGAAGAACAACAACATGTCGTGAAGTAAACGGTAAAACTGTTTGCACAACAAACCAGTGTGTTCATAATTAAAGATAACACATTAAAATAATATGGTAAGACAACAATTTTCAATATCAATCAGCAAAACGAGCGGTTTTGTAGATGCAGATGAGACCGGAAGCTAGACCCATAGAATTTACAAATGGCCGCGTTCGCTCTTACGGGAGGAAAAAGGTGGATGTTTCCGCACATTGGTTGCACCACATGACTGTAATTTGACAAACAAAACAACAACAAACCTGCTTCACTGCTTATTTTCCTAAATTATATTATGTTCTAAACTACTTAGGGGTCTTTCACACAGAACACATGTTTGCATTTAAAAATGCAGGACAGCTGATTGAAAAAAAAAAAACACACAAGGTCTGGGACACATTTAATTACAAGTTAAACTTTTAATTTGAGTACCACAAGTGCACCGGTCAAAGGCGTCCATCTAATGCGTTTACACAGAAAAACAATTAGAAAAATATTTCAAAAGTTGAACATCTTTTAACTTGAACACCGCATTTTTTTAATGCTTTGTCATGTGCAAATACACTGCAAAAGATGTGAAACGTGTGTGCAATGATTAAAGAAAACCATCGACGAGCGCATATTTACGTGGACAAGCCACGTGGTGGAACGCAAAACAATATTCTGTGCGAACGGCCCCTGGGTTTTTTTGCCCCAAAATTCATTCTTTTAATCAAACACCTTTTACTAATTATTAAACTATTCATCACCTTGACATTTTTAATTTATACTTCTAAAAATATCAAAATTAATTTTAATTTAGGAATTGAAACATTCTCTTTGTAGAAGAGGTTATGGATTTCTTTTTATGTATTTTTGAATGAATTAAGGATATTGTGAACATTTTGCAAACTATTTTCTTTTGCGTTCCATGGAAGAAAGTCACCTAATTTTGGAGTTAAATAAGGGTAAATTATGAAAGAATTGTTATTTTTGAGTGAATCATTCCTTTAATGGTATTGGTTTGCTTTTTTAAAAACAGTACACATACCAAAGACTCCTCAATTACTTTTATGAAGCTCTGTAAACCGAAACTGACTTGATAAGGCAATGATTTCACTTCAAATTATTTTAAAATGATCATTATTTCCTTCTAAACCTGTGGTTTTCAAACCTGTCCTGGAGGCACCCCTGCTCTGCACATTTTGTATGTCTCCCTTATTAGACACACCCAAATCAGGTCTTGCAGTCTCTACTAATGAGCTGATGATTTGAATCAGGTGTGTTAGATGAGGGAGACATGCAAAATGTGCAGAGCAGGGGTGCCTCCAGGACAGGTTTGAAAACCACTGTTCTAAACTGTACTTTTTAATGCAGTAATCAAAGATTGTGTTTCAGAAATTTAAAGGGTAATTCCCGACATATTTCTTTCATGGGAAATAAAAAGTGGATGCATAACTCGGGAGAAATAAGCCTGTGTCTGTCTGTCTGTGTGTGTGTGTGTGTGTGTGTGTGTGTGTGTGTGATGTGAAGCGGTGCCCGTGAAGAAGTATGCGCTATCTCCAGCTGGTACATAAGCACTTTTTGTTCTCGATCCATCCAGCAGCTGGACAGATGAGTCACTGTGAAGAGCTTTTGCAGGAGGGAGAGACCGACACTATTTGATTCCCATGACGGCCAAAATCTAGCCCACATCGTCCAGAAAGAACACGGTAAATCACGTTTGGGGAGGAGGGAGTACGAGGAATTCATCATGGAAATTACAAAACACTGTTATGAATGGAACTGCAAAGAAATATTACAAATTACTTACAGAGATTTGGAGAAACGTAGCATTGCATCACTTGTTCACCAATGGGTCCTCTGCAGTGAATGGGTGCCGTCAGACTGAGAGTCTTAACACTGATAAAACAAAACAATAATCCACACGACTCCAGTCCATCAATTAACGTCTTGTGAAGATTAAAGCTGTGTTTTTGTAAGAAACAAATCCATCATTAATGTTTTTTAACATAGGGCTCAACAATAAGGACTGCCGATGGCCCGGGGACAGTTGATGAATTTGTCACTGGCCCGATTGGACCACTGCTGCTTCGTCACTAAATTTATCATTTGCACGTTTTTAAGCCTTGCTAATTAAAAAATGCAAAGCATTCAAACAAGTTGCAAAAGACAACTCAGTACTCGCGCACTGTGTTCTGTAAAAGTATGTCAAAATACCTGTCTTGGAGAGTAACTTTGTAGTTTTCACAATTATTAATCTAGATTTAATTGAATGTACTACAGATGCACCTACAGGTCGACTGAATGTTTTTGTTTTATTTCAACCAATTTCAGGGCACACACAAACTGCACTGCAATCATTTTTCAAAATTTGTGAGGAAATATTACAAAACATGGCGTTTTCTTTTCATCTTGCCTTTGTATTATGCATTTAAAGTAGTGTTAATAAGTGCTGTGCTGCTTTGTTTATAGCGGTAACCAAGGAATATTATTGCTGTTCCATAAGCGCCACCTGCTGGCAGAGACTGAATTAGCATTTTCATTCAGCCTGTCTGATGTTTCTCCTAAAGCATCGTTTCATTTGTATCTTTGTTCTATATATTCAGTTGTGCTATTGTCTGTAATTTGTTCATTTGTTCTTATTTGCTGACTGTTCACTTGTCTTTAATAATATTTAAACATTATATTTGTTAGGCTAGTAGTTTTTGCTGTGGTATTTAAATTAGAATCAAGAATTGAAAGTTTAATTGGTATCTAAAAGTTTGGTGTCATAAGCTTATTTATTAGAATAAAAGATAATATGGGTCAAAAACAATGATAACAGCAGCTAATTATTATTATTTTTTTTTATTTTTTTTGTGGCAGGGCAAGTCCATAATCCATAACAACACTTCCTCCAGTGAAAAAGTCCATCCCTGCTGTCCTCTCACATCAAAATTCATACAGATATTTGTTTAGAGCTGTTTTGGCTTGTAAACAGTGCTTTATCTGTGCATATGTCTCTCCTGATTCAGATGAGATGACTTTTTAACTAAAGAAAGCAATACTATGGATTATGGACTTGTATTTTGGCCAGAAGCAATGGTTTGAAGTTAAAACATCATAATGATAGATTTGTTTCCAACAAACATGCAGCTTTTGGCTTCTCGAGATGTTAACTGATGGACTGGAGTGGTGTGGATTATTGTGATGTTTTTATCAGCTGTTTGGACTCTCATTCTGACGGCACCCATTCACTGCAGAGGATCCTTTGGTGAACAAGTGATATAATGCTACATTTCTCCAAATCTGATGAAGAAAAACTCATCTTCATTTTTGGATGAACTATTCCTTTAAAGATGCACTCATGGGACTGCCACATTAGCATAATTTCAGCAAAATTTCACAGGCAAAAAAGGTTAATTGTCTATTGTCAGTGTAGCGATGTATGAGGCACAGCTCACAGAGAAGTCACTTGTCTGTCACGGCGACTTCACATGATCAAATGAACCCATTGCAAAATCTTTTGCCCTCACTCAAAATTCCTGCTCATCTCTATACCTATTGAAACGACTGGTTTTGTCTGCAAAAATTCAACAAACAACGGTAAATATGACCACAGCTTAAGGCTATGTTTGGAATAGCGTATTAATTTTAGCATTTCTGCAGTATGTATACTGTACACAGTATGTGAATTTCCTGTATACACCTATGTGTGTGTAATATACAACACACAGCATAGAATGAAATATCCCACAATGCAGTGCACTCAAAGTGATCTGCCATTTCCAGCATGACAACAGAAACCACAAGTAATTCTAGCCACAATATTTATTTTTTTACACATCTCTTGCTTTGGCTAAATATTTGAGACTGTTTGGCTAAATATATCAGACTGTTAGCTTACATTTGTGCTCAAAAATAAATAAAGAATGAATGAATGTCTGGCCTAAAAAAATTGGCTTATAAATTACTCATGTCATATTATTAACGAATATTGGATTCAATGTTTTTATCAACTTGTTTTCTTTCAGTTCGCACAGGTCTTAATTTCTTTTGGAAACTGACTGATCGTAGGCCTCGATCTGAGCTTATGCACCTCTGTTTTTGAGTAAATACTGATAAAATGATCCACTTTTTTATTTTAATTTAAAAACTAAAAAGGAAATACAAAACCTGTGGTAAAAAAAAACAAGATGATAACAGCTACAAGATGTTGTTTAAATTAGGACAATTATCTCGAAGTCTCTACTGACATCTATTGGTGTTGATGCATCATCATGAAAAATGAAAATATTTCAATGAACAACTGTCAAAACACCCTATTTGTAAAATGTATCACCCATCATAAGCTTAGTTTGCAACCATATGCATCTAAAAACACAAGAGTTAAAGAGATAAAGGCACTAGCATCCAGCTGGTGACCAGCACAAGGGACTAAACCAGCTTTTTTCTAGACCATTGATACTATTTTAGACTTCATCTTACCTGAGTGTACAAACATGTGTGTCAAAATTACTACTCGATCAGTCTTTCAAAGAAGTCATTTCTACATCAATCACTTGCCATATATGTAAATAATGGCTGCACATCTGACATGACACAACGCATCACATCCCAGCTCCAGCAAGACTCTGCTATCATCAGCACACATGAGCTGGAGGACAGTGATGGTCATCTGAATGCACATAACACAGACATGTGACCTCGGTTATTCTGGTAAGAGACATATTTTTGCTCATGGATGCAGCACGGGATGCAGATTAACTGACTATAAGACTACACTTATAGTCAGTTGCATAATAAAAAATAATGCATTAAGACTGAGGATGGTGAGCAGAATATGGTTTATAGGCCTACTGATAGTCCAGAATCAATATATCTATCAATGTATGGGTTTAATTTAGAGACAAATTAGTAAAAAAAAAAAAAGTCACTGCATTGTAACAAAATTTCAAAGCAAACAAATACTGCAGCTTTTCTCAGAACTGACTTGCATTTCTGAGCCTTTTGTTTGTTTAGTAATTTTTATCCAACTGGTGTCAAGTAGTATTTAGTGAATGTATGAAGTGGATGTTCAGTTTCCTAGCAGGTGCTCATTCATATTTAACAAGCGTCTGACAACAAGAAGCGTTTAGCTGTGGATTTGTTAGACGTACAAAGTTAATTCATCGATTATATCAACTTAAGAAGTGCATTCACACTTACCACTAACGCGCTGCATATCTTCGCACGCTATTTCATCCGTGTTTGTACTCTAAACAAGCGACACGACGCCACAAACTCAGAGGTCTCCCATTACAACCAACGCTGAGCGTCAACGCGATGCGCGACTGAAGCGTGACGCCGACGCCAGTTGACCAATCAGAGACTTAGCTTACGCGTGCGTCGCGTTGATATCGGTGTCGCGTGCGTTGCCGTAGTGATGTTATTAAAGGAGAAGCATTTATCTCCCACCCTACAGTTGTGTTTATTTAGTCGGAATTATTTTAAATGTAACAAATTGTATTGCAATATTTGTTGTTTACTGTATGCAAATGAAGAAAAATCCCCAGTCCCCAAGCTAAATGTGGCAGTCATTATAATAAAGTGTTTTTGTCTGTTTGGTGTAACTTTAAAATATAGAAGTTCAAATGAATTCATGTTCTGCTTATTGGCAAACAAAAAGGTGAAATCTGTTACCAATAAATTAAAATTACAATGATATATAATTTATGTTTGTTTATAGTGTTTATTGTAGTAAAAACAATAAAATTAAGGATAATAAATATGATATATAGACTGCAGAGGAAGTTTAGAGTTCTGAAACAGTATCTTTTTTTAGAGCAATATGATACAATGACCTCAAAATTTGTCAAAAATATAACCAAAAGAAAATTTGGTTCATGCCATGACTCCTCTACACTATAACTTTGCAATCAACAGAAAATTCATTTTATATTTTTTAGCAGGCCTAAGACCACACAGAGCCTTTGCCATGACACATATAGTCACTCATATTTTAATGTTATAACATAAGACAGCAGCACTGGGTCTCTCTGTCCTTATTTTATATTGGATGTAAGAGGTGTCACCATCAAGCAGCAGAAACCAAAAAACCCTGAAGCTGAACAAGTGGAGGATCCTGATCAAAGTTCAACATCCTTTCAAGAGAGAGAAGCTTTGAACAGTCAAGCGTGCTTTACACCACTGTATCCAACGCTTGCATTGCACTTGGTGATGTATGGCTTGGATGCAGCTGCTCGGCCATGGAAACCCATTCCATGAAGCTCTCTACGCACTGTTCTTGAGCTAATCTGAAGGCCACATGAACTTTGGAGGTCTGTAGCGACTGACTCTGCAGAAAGTTGTCGACTTCTGCGCACTATGCGCCTCAGCATCCGCTGACCCCGCTCTGTCATTTTACGTGGCCTACCACTTCGTGGCTGAGTTGCTGTCATTCCCAATCGCTTCCACTTTGTTATAATACCACTGACAGTTGACTGTGGAATATTTAGTAGCGAGGAAACTTCACAACTGGACTTTTTGCACAGGTGGCATCCCATCACAGTACCACGCTGGAATTCACTGAGCTCCTGAGAACGGCCCATTCTTTCACAAATGTTTGTAGAAGCAGTCTGCATGCCTAGGTGCTTCATTTTATACACCTGTGGCCATGGAAGTGTTTGGAACACCTGAATTCAATTATTTGGATGGGTGA
>CM049854.1:8278134-8358134 GCA_027422415.1 Schizothorax lantsangensis | reverse complement strand
GAACGTCATCGAGGAAGATCAGCTGAGGGATCAGCTCACGCACCGCAGACCTGAAGCTGTAGCCTGAGACCTGCAGCACAAACCACATGTCAGCGATCTATCTGGAATATGAGTGAATTCTGCAAACCAAATTTATCATTAAAGAAGCAAAACAGGAGGAAGATGATTCTTCATGTACCTCAGAGGCTCCTGGAGCGGGATGGGTGCACACAGGGTTTCCTTCCAGTGAAAGTGTCCTGAGCTTCACACAACAGCCCAAATACCACAACTGAGCCAGATCTTCAACCTGGTTCTCCTCCAGATCCAGCAGCTCCAGATCCTCCAGCAAACTGACTGGACTCAGGTCTGAGATGCTGTTGAAGGCCACATACAGCTCCTGAGCAAAAACCAGGATCATTTATGACTCATTCACTTCATTAAGTGGCTTAAAAAATAAACATTTAATAGTTCATGATAAGTAATAGTGTAGTTTGTTTGATTTTAAAATGCCTTCATAAAAGAGTTTAATCAGTTCAGTCTCTGTAAGCCTTTGCCTCAATGTTGTTTGATACCTTTAAGGAGGAAAGAGCAGAAATCCCCTCCAGGTCGGTCAGACCACATCGAGCCAGACATAAGACCTGCAGGTGAGAAAGACCGGTTCCCAGATCCCTGAGGAAATACTGAGAATAATAAGTGATCATCACCTTTCTCTCCAGCAGCAGATTTATCTGATTCACTTCCTCTATCTATATTATTATATCTCAATGCATGTTTATCTTCTGTGAAATTTATGGCTTCTGTATTCTTTTATAAATTCTATTTGTTTGGTTTTAGAGGATGAGGCCTGTAACACAAGCTGTTCATGTTGGCACCTGCCTACTTTGGCTTGTATGAATTTGTATGGACTACATTTATGGTGTATTTTTGTCATTTTTAATCTTGAGATCAAAGTCCCCATCCACGCTTATTGTACAGAATAGAGTAGCATTAATATTATACTAAATATCTTCTGTTGTGTCCACAAAAGAGAGTCATACAGGTTTGAGTAAATGATCACATATTTTCATTTCTGGGTGAACTATTACTTTATGGATGTAACAAATGAAGGTCTTACCGCACAGATGAGATCAAACTGTTGTTCATTTTCAGCTGTGTAAGTTTGGGTAAGTAGATTCCTGTGAGACAAGAAAAACACAAATATTCATCAGATTTGACAGACGGTGTTGTATTTATTATGTATTTATTCAGTCACTTCAGATCACATCTGGACCATAACTGTTTCTCACAACGTGAAAGTCAAAGTTTTATGACAAGTAAACATTTGGCTCCACTAAATTCTTATTACCAAAAAATAAAAAGTGAATAAACAGTTATTGTAAGAAATCTGACCGAAGTTGTCCAGAGTTTGCTGTCGCGTGTCAACACACATCTCCAGTGACGTCACTTCCTGTAAATCATCTGATCCAGAAATCATTTTCTGAAAAAACGATTAGTCTAAACCTCAGTTTTTTTCACTCCTGTTGCTCTTTATTTCAGAAATAATATAATGTTTTCACACTGTATGTTTGATGTTTATTCTCCTCATCGAGCTCGTACCAGTTTGTGAGCTGAGAGACTCTGATCGAGCAGATCTTCTTCAGGATCAGCAGCAGGTTTGGGGTTTAATAAACCAGATCCACTGAACTCAGTCACAACAGACAGAGCTGAGCCTGGTCTCTTCTTTATCGACGATTCACTCGACATCTGTAACCTTTATTGCATCTGCCCTGAATAAATATCTATGTGTTGTTCCACAGCAGTGCTTTAGAGAGGGAAAAAATATTTAATTTGTCTATATTTGCTCCTTATATTCATAAAGTGTAATTCTCTTACCTGTATATGTAAATGTCTTTACCTGTTCTGAGGGTAAATACGCGTTTCACTTCTGCCTCACAGCGGGCGAGTTTGCTTAGCAACGGGACCTACTTCCTGGATACGGGGCTAAGTGGGATTTGTAGTTCATTAAAATACATGATTCTGCTGAAAGTAAAATGGTAATAAATGGTTTTGAATGCCCTTACCAAACAACAGTTATTGATTAATTAGCCCATTTTATTGCTAAAGATTAGAAATGGGATGATCAGTCTAAAAAGGCTGCAAACATACCACACCTGCCAGAATCAATACTGACCTACATGACATTTGATAATAATTACGAACGTCGAATTTATCGTTTGTTCATCCTTTATATTCGAATGCTAGAAAAACATGCTGGTTTTCCCAGATAAAACCCGCCAAATACCGCTTACACGTTATATAAAGGATTACAATCTCTTGTAAATTGTAGAGATGGAAAACAAACATCAAAAATGAGCAATTTATAGTTTTTTTTCCAAGGATATAAAAATAATAATAATAATAACAACAACAACAGTAGCATTGACTTTATATGTAAATAAATGTATAAATATATGTTAAATAATAAAGTAATAATAGATTTAACCATTTATCTAATAATAAAAATTATATTTTAATGCTCCAACATCTTACCAACAAAGCACCACTTTCACATGATCATCACCTAATAATATCTTACATTAACTGGAACTTACATCAATCAAATGCATCTTTACTCCCTTTTCTCTCATTTTTAACTGTCAGTAACTTTATTCATAAAAAGTTATATAACAACAGTAACAGTATGTCTAGAGAAAAGACAGACAGACAATTTTGCTATGCAGCTTTGAGATTTTAATTTTTGATGGCACAGATTACACTAATACTGTATTATAAAGCATTATAACGAATCAATGTATTTTTTTACTTCACAAAATCTGTAATCAGAATGTTGTCTTTTTTGCCATGTTATGTTTGCTTTCTCTCTCTCTCTACACACACACACATATATATATATTTGTAACTCATATACATATGTGACATCTCATATTATCACAAATGTGAAAAAAAAAAAAATAATAATAATGATAATGAAGGCAGGGACTTGATTCTATCAATTGGTTGTTGATTGGATGGAGGCAGCTCTGAATGCAGGCTTGCAATACATTGAACGGATCGGGTGTAAGCAGACTTAATGACCGGAGAAGTCTGACATACCTCAACAGAGAAGTGTGTTGTTTCACAGTTAAATCCATTTATGACATTTTGATTGAAAACTACATAAAAATTAAAAATAAACATGCATTGATAAATCATTCACATTAAGATCAATAATGTATGCACCATGTACTGCAAGTAAGTAAGGGTTGGGTTAACCAACCAGGAGTTCAGGGTTTATGTGACACTAAGTTTATCCTGCTTTCTGGAAGATTCCCCAGGTAGATGGTAACAGACTGCATCATCAGGATCTGATATGGACACTTTGCCAGGAGCCTTGGTTAGAAATGCAGAGGTGCTCCATCAATCATCTTCCACCATTTTAAGCAGCATGTCGACCAATACTAAAAAAGAAAAATATAAATAAACAAATAAAGTAAATCACTAAAAACAAGATCATAAATGTTTTGTTTGTTTTTTCCCCATAAGTTTTCTATTTCTATCATTAAAAATTACAAGTCATGTGTTCTTGGTCACATATTCACATAATCTATTTGCGAAATCTTGTTTATAATGATGTCAGTTTTGCGTTTTGTCAGCAAGAGTAAAGATTAACTGTAAGATTATGCCTTTATTGGGTTCATTATAGCCTGCTTGTCCTTTCTTGAATTATCCCACCAAAAGATTGTGTAGGTGCAAGACATTTGTTGAACTTTGATTTATTTGTATGGGTCAGGTTGATCACATATCTTAATTTTGAATGTCTCTTATCATCATTTCCCCTTCCTGTTTTGTTTTTTAATAATCATTATTATTTTTTTCCAGTTTCATTATTTATCAGTTAGCAATTATTTATAGCCATTGTGTTTGCCGTATCTTTGGTTAAGCATTTAATGTTTTGTTAAAAGTTTGTAAATCTAAATAATAATAGTAATAATAATATTAATAATAATAATAAAATTATATATATAAAAAAGAAAAGGCGGCAAAGGTGATTCTACTGGTGTTCCACAAGGCTCTGTATTTGGCCCAATTTATTCTCCATTTGCAGCAAACACAATCATCTCACCCAGATACAAAGCCAAGAATTTTGGCATCACACTGTCAATGGGCCAGTTTTACTTTTTTCTGTTGATTCAGACTAATTGCCATGGCCCCAACATAGCACAGAGAAAAGGATGTAACAAGACATTCTTTGTGTTGCTGCACAGAATGATGACCACCTAATAACATCTGAAGTATCAATGAAAAGAAAATAGGCCACATTTTTAGCTGTTTGCAAAGTAATGACACAACTTTTTAATAAAAGTTACATTTTTACCTTTTATGCTATGTAATGGGTAAATTTGTGTTACTTTTGTTCACACTGTCAGCTATGCATGCGCTGCAATACACCATGTGATTATATGACAACCGTATAAATAGAAGTTGTTTTTTCACTAGTTCCAAAAAGTAATCTGTTTGTGTAATGTAATTTGTAAAGCATTACTAATCACAGAAGAATATGTGATGACCCACTTGTGTAATTTAACTTCACTTGTGTGTCAGGGTCTTACCTCCTGCGGTAGGTCGTAGGAAGGGCTCAAATGATCGACAGGCATTGATGAGCTCTTTTAGCTTTTTAGGACAGTCTGTTGGAAGCGGCTCCATGACCTTCTCTACACACACTTTTTGGAAGATCTGTTTGGGGGTTGTATAGTCTAAAAACACAGGCATAGAAAGACTGTGTCATGTATTTAGTTAACATTAAGTAATATTCAGGGCAAATGCAACAGTAATACTGATAGTGTTGGTAATACACACCTTTGAAAGGAACATCTCGTGTTGCAATTTCCCACAAGACAATGCCAAAACTAAAAAGAGCAAGTACAGTCAGTTACCATCCTTTATTTGAATAAGATATGCGTGTGTGATATTTGAGTTGGACTGCCGTACCTGTAGATCTCACATGCCTTGTCGTAAAGATGGTTGATATTCTGAAGCTGCTGTGGAGAGTTGTAATGGAAAGCACTGCTCCTTTTGGATTTACTCTTCTGAAGAGAAGTTTCTGTTTTTGCCAACTCAAAGCCTCCCAACTTGCGAAACATACAAATGAACATTAAGATGAAACCCCAACAAAAACATTCCCTGGGTTTTAGTAAGTGTCTAGCACATTTCAAAAAATTTTCTTTCATTACCTGTTAGACAAAATTGTTTTGTCTAATAGAAATATGCACTTATAAAATATATTTATATATATAATATATATATATATATATATAGCTATTCAAAACAGTCTTTAGAAAGCAAACTGTAATATTATTGCTTTAAATGCCCTAAAAGTCATAAAAAGTCATAAATGTAAATATGTACATCCAGCAGGGTCAGAAATTAACTTTTCCATTAGGAGGCGATATTTGCCCCCCTGGAATTGATTTCCAGGGGCATTTTTTTACATTCCTGAGGGCAATTTTTTATAATCACCATACTACACTGAAAAAAAATAAAAAAAATAATTGAATTTACAAATTTTTTTGCAATAAATTTATTTTAGCTACATTTAAATAAACAAACTTAGTTGACTAAATTTCAACAACATTTATTTAAATGTAGCTAAAATAAATTGATTGCAACCACTTACCTTAAACTTTTTTAGTAAATTCAATTAATATTTTTTTTCAGTGTATGTTGTCTTTAATTAAATTTACCCAATTACTTTAATCAATTTGTATCTGAATTCAACATGCAAAAAACAGGAGCTCATAGGGCTGCAATATTATGACAAAAATCATTATTGTAGATTATTGCTCTTCATATTGTAATAATGCTTATTAATATTGATATAGAAAACATAATAAAAACGTTTTTGTTTTATGTCTGCATTTTGGGAATGTCACATTCTGGCTTCACAGATAAACATGTCGGTTCATGACCATAGTCTAGTCTAGCAACAAAAAAAAACCCCGGGGTATAATCACTGAAGCTACGAAATTAATGTATTATTTACATCGCGTCTGCACTGTGTTGTTTATGATGAGGGAATTCAGGTGTTTGCAGTGCTGTCTAATCTAAATGTCTCTGATTGGCCAATTCATTCCTAAATTCAACAAATGTTTTTAATTGATTGTAAGGCTCAACGCTGCACAAAACAGTGCATAAAAGCAAACTTTTCATTCATTTTCACATTTCATGTTAAACGCAATAGCTGTAATGCCTTGTTTAATTATGCAGGAGCATTTTTTGCTCCTTTGTCTTGAACTTATGGGGCATTTCTGGTAATTTTGGTGGTATTTTTGCCACAAGCCCTCGTTAATTTCTGACCCTGACATCCAGCTGTTAAACTGGGATGTTTGAGATTTGGGAACTACAAAAACATGTTGTGGTTGTTTTGGTGGTTAAATGATGCTGATATTGTGAAAGTGAATATCCATTACCTTCACTCTATAGCCAGTAGCCACTAGAAAACTACAGCTTCTGATGGAGCCATGCACTTTAAACTTCTCCTCTGACTGATGCAGCCTGTACTGTGCAAAAAATTATTGAGAGAGATGACAAATAGACCTTCGCTATAGTTTATATGCAAACATATATGAGAATAAATTAATTAGATAAATAAGACACGCTTTATGTATGCTTAAAGCTCTAGGACAGGGGTCACCAATCTTATTCCTGGAGGGCCGGTGTCCTGCAGAGTTTAGCTCCAACCCTAATCAAACACAACTGAACCAGCTAAACAAGGTCTTGCTTGGTATACTTTAAAGTTCAAGGCAGGTGTGTTGAGGCAAGTTGAATCTAAACTCTGCAGGACACCGGCCCTCCAGGACCGAGTGTGGTGACCCCTGCTCTAGGAGGAGTTGGAGTCAGAATTTTTTGTCACAGAGGAAGAAGAACAAATCGTTAATAAATAGAATAACAGTTTGTTGACTGTCTTATTCCAGTATAGCTAGATTTGGACCTGTAGATTCCCTGCACCGCATCCAGACACATTTTAGTCTTTCTCTCCCAGGGCAGATTGCAGTTACTGTCCAGGACTTGTCGAAGACTCCCCTTTTCACAATATTCCATGACTATCAGGTACCTTGGATTTGGTCCTGTATGAGAAGGACACAATGACAATCAGATGCATTTTTAACTCAAGTAAAGTTCAAACTTGAGTTTATTCTTTGGTTAGTGATTGGCGCACCGTTCTCATCCTCGACACAGATCCCAAACATTCTTAAGATATTTGGTGACTCAAAGCGCTTCATGGTCTCCACCTCCTTGTTAAAAACACTCCTCAGCTCACTGGAGAAAATGAATAAATGCAACAAGGTAACCGTAGTTTTTAAATCAGTCAAGAAAAGGATTGCTATGGTATTGACAGATTTCACTCTGAATAAAATCTAACATTTGATCAGAGTTAATTTTATCATCTACCTGGGGCTGGTGCACAGCGGACATGAGTATCTCTTGATAGCCACAGTGAACTTGTTGTACGTCCCTTTGTAAAGCTCAGAATGGCTGCAGTTCATAAGGGGTTTAATAGGAACACTGTAAGACAGTTCTTCTGGTTTAATCTCTCTAATGTCTTGCAAATGAAGGCGGGGTTTTTCACTGCCAACCAAAGACAAATAAAACTGTTCAGTGGAGACACCATTCAAAACATCACTTCAACAATGCTATACTAAAAATCAATTTACACTTCATGAAAGCCTTGTTATAATCATGAAATTCTTGAAAAACAGTGACCCTTCTATTATTATCTCTTTAATATACACTTATTTACTATTTAAAACCTTTGACAAATCAAAGTCATGTGGTGCATACATGTATATGTAGAAAAGTAACAAAATAGGAAATTATATCAGAAAGACCCATGTAGACCCTCATGACTGTGTGTCAGGGCCAATTAGCCTGCTTAACATCAGATATGTTGACACCTTTATTTAGCCAGGCAAGTTAATTAAGAACAAGTTCTTATTTTCAATAACAGCCTGGCAGGAGAATTAATATCTACTGAGAAACATACAAACATTATACATACTGTAAAACGCATAAAAATAAAATAAAATCTCAGTTAAAACATTTACACTAAAAATCAATTTACACTTCATGTAATAATAAAACTTATTAATTCATAAAGAAACAACAACAATAATAATATACAAATATATTAACTAATTTATAATTAAACATATATTAACACCATCCTCCATCATATTTGCAAAAATGTTTCTTACAAAATTTGGAGTGCCGATTCCAAAAATTCACTATTTTAGGAATCATGCATTAGGCTTTTTAGGCCATTTTTGTGAATCAGCAAATTATTCTAATTTATTTATTTTTCAAGTTGCAGGACTATAGTGATTAAGATATGTGCACTCACATGTATTCAAGAGTTAAGAAAATATGTTAATACTTTTTACTTGATGGTTACACCACATGACATTCATTTAAAATAAATAACACCAATGCATTTTTTTCCAACCATATGAAACCAACATGAATACAAACTGTATTTTTAATAACTTGGCACGTGTTGTAGTGTTTTTAAAGCATTTTTAAAATCATTTTCTAAAAATATTTTTCTTTATGGACACTCTTATTTGTCATTGAGAAATGACACCTGTGTCATGTCTCGTGTACCTGTGGCTCAGTGGTAGAGCATTGCGTTAGCAGCGCAAAAGGTTGTGGGTTCAATCCCAGGGAACACACATACTGATAAAAAAAAATGTATAGCCTGAATATAAGTCGCTTTGGATAAAAGTGTCTGCTAAATGCATAAATGTCATTGACCCACATATCCGTACTTACATGATTCCAGGATCTCTTTAATGTCCTGTACATCTCTTTGAGTTTGGTCAACTGTCTTCTGTACGGCGTCAACCATCGTGTTCGTTCCTTTGCTCTCCTGGGCTAAAGACTGGAGCACTATAGGAGACAAATATATAATACACAGATTAAAGCAGGGATGTTCAATCCTGCTTCTGGAGGGCCAACATCCTGCAGGGTTTAGCTGCAATTCACTTTCCTGGACATTTCTAGTGAGTCTGAAGACTTTGTTTATCTGAGTCAGGTGTGTTTAATTAGGGTTGGAGCTAAACTGGACAGTGGCCCTCCGGGAACAGGTTTGGACAGCCCAGGTTTAAAGGTTCCAGTTGTATCCCTGAAATAGCCATTGTATTCCACTTCAAATTAATACAACTTACATTCCCGAAGTTCCAGAGAGTCACTCTGCCTGTCCTCTTCATCTTCCCGCTGCCTTGTTGCTTCCTGAAACACTTTCTCTATATTTGCTCTGTGCTCGACCTGAAGCGCTAGAGAAAGCACCTGAGCTGCATCATTCAGCCTCTCATTTAAGAAGCTGAACTCCTCGCCGAGGTCAAACGCTTTGGCGACGCGTTTCAAATAGCTGAAGGAAGTGTATTTCTTCACTACCTTCTCTGCTGACTCCAGAGTGAGTTTAAGATTTTCAAGCCCACTTCTAACCTGTTCGGGTTCAGTCCCAAAGCCATGAACCTTCACGGCCCTCACCAGCCCAGCCAGAGTGGACACGCGGTGAGCCAGACGCCTGCAGCGCTTCTTGTTGGCCTTCACCTCCTCACACAGGCTGTACAGCTTTTCTGCGATGGCTAGGATCGGTTCTATGATGTCCATTGCAGCTGGAAATAAAAACAATTAAAAAACTAATATTTCTCAGATTAAGTATCTTAAATGACTGATGCTGTTCAAAAAAATATCTAATTTGGAAAAATAACATTTAGCAAAAGTTTAACCAGAAAAAAAATTATGCAAAACTGTAACATACAAAGATATCAACATCAGTCATATAAACTAAAATAAAATTATAAAAACAAATGTGACAACTCTCCCCAACTTACATTAAAGAAAAATGCTCCTTTCAATTTAGCACATTTGAATAAAATTATTATAATGCTGCTTTAAAACAGTAAGCATGCAAAGCGCAATATAAATGTTACAAAATCTGAGTTTTTTTTAAGCAAAACAGAAAACCAGGACCCATGATTAAATATTAGTAGTGCTGTCAAACGATTAATCGTGATTAATCGCATCCATAATAAAAGTTTTTGTTTACATAATATATGTATGTGTGCTGTGTATATTTATTATGTATATATAAATACACACACATGCATGTATATATTTAAGAAAAATATGTTATGTTTATATATTAAATATATTTATATATAATATAAAATATAAGAATATAAATATAGAAATGTATATGCATGTAAATATTTCCAAAATATATAAATGTATGTGTGTGTATTTATATATACACATAATAAATATACACAGTACACACATATATATTATGTAAACAAAAACTTTTATTTTGGATGCGATTAATTGTTTGACAGCACTAAATATTAGCTATTTTTTTCACAGGATAACATCAGTTTATATGGCTAACATAGGTTCAAAACAGGGTGCAAAGTTTGTACTCGGTTTTATATTATATGGTATCATAACAGCTTTCAATTAAAAAAATTAAATAAATAAAAAATACAAATACATAGTTGTACCTACAGTTCATGCCTTCTGATTTATGTGATTTTTTTTTTTGATTTTTTTTATGAAGAAATGAAACTTACAAATGCAATCATGGAATTACTCTTCAGCTGAAATGTTGGCAATAATTCATGTCGAAAATGTAAAAAGTTTTATTAAGTTTCATCTATTCCTCACACAAATGCAGCCTATAATAAGCTACAAGAGGAAGTGAAATTTGCGCCATGAAATCAAAACACAGAATTTCCTCATTCATGTTAAAACCAACGTTCTGTTTAGAACATGATTTAAAATTGCATTAATAATGTTTCTAATGAAATAGTCCTACCACAAAAAAAAAAAATTCACGTAGAAAACACAATCGGCTATTATTGAAATTAAATTCAATACGGCATGTTAACCCGTAAGAACCCGGACCAATTTCTGCTTATAGGAAAATTATTGGACATATAAAACAGACCAAATGGAGCAATTATAACATGCTTCTGCAGTTGTTTTTGAAACACAACCCCTCCTTGTGAAAAATCTGAAATGTTACATATATATGACATTGGGCGTTTATGATACATTTTTCATGTTACATTGTGCATTTATTTCTTAATTTAAAAAAGTACATTTTATTTATTTATTTTTTTGCTAAATAACAGTTTTTTTCTGTTTATTTGCTTTTCCACAACATATCAAAATGATTACTTTTCTGGGAAGATAAAACAAAAACATTTTTCAGAAGTAATACAGTTTTTGCATTTTATTTGTTTTGCCACAACATATTTCAAAACCACATAACTGTGACCATTAAACTTTACAACTCTTTTGTAACATATCAAAATTCTACCTTTTCAGGTATATGGTTTAACCAGACATTTTTAGATTTTTTTTTCACAACTAGAAAATGTGCAAACTGAATAAAAATAAATAACTACCTCACACTGGAGGTCAACATGTTAAACATGCACATAGATTTGTTAAAATATGCTTTGAAATGAGTATTCACACTGCAACATGTGCTAACCAGAAAGAACACCGTTTTGGAAATGTTGCCATGGCAACAATAACTGCACACATGGTCACATGACTGAACCTGGGTGTTCATTATATGTCACTTAGGGACTTCCTGAGCTGAAAGTGAGGGATATAATGCTTTAACAAGACCTTTCCAGATAATCACCAGTGTTTGTGACACCCGCGGGGTCTTAAGGGTTAACTCGAGACTTCCTCGTCTCTCGGGAATAAGTCCATTTAGTCAACCAAAGTACTTTCACAATCAGGTGAAGCTTGATATGGTGAAACCATACACAGGAAATGTCGAGACAACATATCGAGCTTTCTACCTAAACATTTCATATGAAGTAATCGTCTTCTCTGTTGACTTTGACATGTAATCCTTCACATGTAATCTTTGTGATACTGTGTTTATAAGCTCAGAACTGCTACTCGCACTTCTGTAGAACCCAACAAACAAACACTGCAAAATACTGGACATCTGAAACTTCTAGTCAAAACAGATACGGATATATATATATATTAATTATTGCACTAATAATTATAGCTAATATAGCCTAATTATTATAACAGAAGTAAAGGAATTATGTTTATTGTAGGCTATAATATGCACATGACATGAATGAAAAACATACAAAAAAAAAATCTAAATGCATTATAACTTACGGTAGGCTACTTACTTTATAAGTTGCTTTATCCCTTCTGAACCGCGAAAGATACATGAATGTGAGAAGAGCTGATCTGACTGATGGCTCCTCCTCTACTTCACTAGCTTTACGTGCAGCTTCCTTATCGAAACTGAATCCGGTTCACTTGATTATTGTATTCTACCTCAGTGGTTCTCACTTCTTGAGTCTTGAGCATGTCTCTCTTATATAACACACCTGATTCAGACGATCGTTAGAAGAGAGCTCCAGTCATGAACTGTGTTCCCACAGTGTTCACTGCTCCCTGTGAGGTTTTACTTCACTTCAGAGCATTCGTTTATGGATTTGTGCTATTCTACGGCCTGCGTCGTCTTCACACAGAGAGGAAACTTACTAGAGGAGTGTGACAGCCTGATACACCTCTGTAAATAAATACTATTTATTTAAATTCACGTCTCGCACACTTAAAAATGCCCTTTGAATGGAACATATAGGCTCCCTTCGAACTGGAATCATGGCGGAATTATACTGAATTGTACCTATTTTTGAATGAATGAATGAATGAATATTGTCAAAGTATGTAAAAGTATAATATTGTCAAATAAAAAAAGTTGCTTTAAAGTACGTTTAAAATTAATTGTAAATTAATTTATCATAATTTTAACTGTAACGTTACATTTGAAGTTAATATAAATGTAAACTTTATCATTACTTACAAATATTTTTTAAATACAAGACAAAAAATAGCGTTAAAATATATTTTAGTTTACCATAAATGTACATTCAGCAGTTTTTCCACCTTATAGACAATTATGCTATTGTCTATAAGGCTGCTCACGTGACAAGAGTGATGCGAGACACTATGATCCACAAGCCAACTTTTGTTAATAAGTTTAATTTATTCGTTTAATATAAGCGAGTTTGTCTTTATTGTTGCTGTTTTCATAAAGAAAAAAATATATAAATAAATAAAACAATGAACCACAACGCATTTGTTTTAAAAGAGAGAAAATACCTTATACAACTAGGCTATATCTGTCTTATTCATTTATATAAGTTAATAAAAGTTAGATGTTTAATATAGGCAAATAAACGCTCTCGATCTTTCTCTGCTGGATCTTTGTGATGGCTGTAGAAATGGTCATTAATTCTTGATTTGGGTATAGTGCAGGTAATAATATGATCAAATAGTCATGGCAACAAACGACTTCCTAAGTCAGTTTAACTTCAAGTTGAAACGACTTTCTCAATTTGATTCAACTTAATTCATGTTTTACTGTTGCTTATTGTCATTGTAGGCTTAAGCCCTATTCGGACGGTAATTGTTTCTCAGGGGGACGTAAGTGATTTTCACCATATACAGGGGGTAGTTGGTGATTTAATTGCCGTCCGAATCCACATCTCTGAGTTTACGAGAAGAAATCGATTCAAAATTCAGTGTTTAATCCCTTTTTGAGCACTCCCGAACACCGTAACGTTGTACTTCGGTGTAATTTACATATTATTTCTGAAATGCTGGAAAGTATTTAAAAAAACAATATTAACTTCATGACTGCTCCACCACAGCGACTGGGAGCAGAAAAAGAAGAAAAGCACATAAACTTTCAAATGGGTCTTTATTGTGGCAGCAGCAGGTATGCAATACAATTTTAAAATGTGTATTATAAACAGATATATATCGCGTATAATTATATACAACTATAGCGCGTCTATTTTCCTATTTTTAAACAGGAGATTTAAATAATCAAATAATAAATATTATAAAATATGCTTGGAATAATAAGAATACATTTTACATAATAATAACTATTTTTAAATACATTTTACACAATAATAAGAATACATTTGTAAATAAAATTCATTTTATTTACAGCAGACAATCATGTGACTGGCCACGTGAGCAGCGCGTTCCCGGGTGCGCAGGATCACAGAACTCGCTCCTCCACTGTGAATAAATCGCCATCCGAATCCATGAGTTTTATCACTGAGATGATATGTAAATTTATTTTTACAGACGTCCATATGAGAAACAATTACCGTCCGAATCGGGCTTAGTCTTTATCATAACCCAGCGGTGCTGGGTTGGGAACGCGGACCAGAAAGAGAGCACGCACGTCACGTCAACATGGGACGACACCAGTGCGAGAAGCCGCCATTTTCTCAGCCTGAAAGAAGCGAGAAGCGAGTGAAAGACGTTATGGTAAGTAAAGATTAAAAATGTAAAGTCATCCTTCATTGTTTGTGTCCGGGAGTATTTTGAGGTTTTATGGAAGGCGGAAATAGTCCGAAAAGAGCTTATATTGAAAAATACACGGACACGGTTTTCGCCTCAGAAACGGAGGCCTTAGCGGCCTCTTTTACTGAACGAAAGAGATGCTTTTAATATAACGTCCGTGAGTGTCTTATGTCATATTTACATAATATTTTACAATATCGGCACTTTTTGAGGTGTTAATGGATGGTTATTATGTTAATTCGTTATCTTATTTTTCGCGGTTAAGCTCAATGTAGTTTCCTAAAGGAAACGGCGTTATGTAATAAAGACTAGCATAATTATTTTGAGGCTGATGATTGTTAAAAGTAATGTTTTGTATGTAATATTTCAGACTTGTTGAGCTTGTGTCTTCATTGTGCCCGCGCCGGGAGTTAAGGACACAGCAGCCTGCGTGTGTGAGGAGGCGATTTCCTCAGCTTCTTCAGAAGAGAGGGAAAGACGGTTTTAAGGCAAGTAAACTTCATAATTCCAACATGTTATCATTTTATTTTTTTACTAAGACTAAAAGAATGTTTGTTTTTGTAGATGTTGAAAGCCAGAGACCTAGGAGAGCATCATTCTTTTGAGATTGATGTAAGTTATTTTTAGAAAATAAATGTTTCTGCCTGTTTACTTCACATTTTGATGCAACAACAGTGTGATAACGTGTTCATATTTTATGTATACCATTGATGTCTGTGTTTTTTTTTATTGCAGAACACAAACCAACTTTGGAGTTGTCTGATTTGAAGAGTCATCATTCTTGGTCTTCCTTTCTCAAAGGAATAGTTCACACAAAAAATAATTTACTTGCCCTCATGTCATTCTAAACCTATAAGACTTTTGTCTGTCTTTAGAACACAAATTAATATATTTTTAATTTTCTCTCATAATTTTTTGTTAATCCATTGAGAGTCTAGATAATCAGTATTTTCAAGCTTCAAAAATACAGAATTATTGTAGAAGTAATCCATGCCAATATTTATATATGAATAAATCTTAAATTATATGATAGCGAATATGTCTGTTCAGAAGAAAATATTGGTCTCCCAGACTTGCAATGGAGGACAAAAATTAAGAGAATATTAAATATATTTATTTGTGTTCCAAAAATTAGCAGAGTTTGGAACAACATGTGGGAAAGTAAATTATGACCATTTTCATTTTTTGGTGTACTAACCCTTTAAAGAGCAGCCCTCCACGTACATGGAAATTTGTGAGGTATGTGAATATCATGACTTTTAATGTTTCAGTAAAGTAGTAGCTTTCTGAAAGCAGTATATTTATTTAAACAATATTACATGCCCTCACACTAGTGCTGCCATTATAGCATTCTAGAGCGCTGTGGTAGACAGACATTAAACAACCACAGTCACAAAGTGGTTGAAATGATAAAACAGACTATTTACCTATCCTTACTGATGTGGATGCACCTCTATCTGAAAATGGATAGTTTAATTAAATGTTTTCTTTTTTCAAATGTTTTTCTCTTTTTAGGCCACTGATGAAGAACAGGCGGCGACTGGGTTGAATGCTGGTCAAAGAGGAGAATGACCTTTCCCCCAAACTGATGCAACAGTGGTTTTAAAGGAGGACGCTGCCCTGGATGTTGTAAAAGATGTGAAAGTGACGTGACATACGGCCAAGAATGGTGACCTATACTCGGAATTTGTGCTCTGCATTTATCCCATCCTAAGTGCACACACACAGCAGTGAACACACACACACACCATGAACACACACCTGGAGCAGTGGGCAGCCATTTATGCTGCGGTGCCCGGGGAGCAGTTGGGGGTTCGGTGCCTTGCTCAAGGGCACCTCAGTCGTGGTATTGAGGGTGGAGAGAGTGCTGTACATTCACTCCCCCCTTCTTCATGGCTATATCAATTATGCTAAAGAGATCATGAAAATTGACAGTGATGCATGATCTGTATTCATGGACTATGAAACAAACTGTTGGTGTATAATTTGTAAAAACCAAATGTTAAATGCTTGTTCTGTGTTTAGTAGAAATGGAGTTTACTCTGTCATTCATACACATGCTCACATTCTTTCACACATGCTTCTGTTAAATGTTATAATATCAGTGTTAATGTTGTGGTTTATGTGTGTACTCTCATGCCAGAATAGTTTGTAAAGAACTTAACTATTAACTAATTGTACAATTATTGTATAATAGTGCTTTTGAATGTCTTTTGAATAGTGAATAGTGCTTCTGTATATTTTTATACAATATATAAAATTTACCAAAAAAAATCAAATTTGATCTTAAAAGTTATATTCAACAAATGTTCAATGCTTCGTTTATAAAATCTGTAGCTGTTAATGTCATACTTTTCTGCATTTCTTCTTACATGCATTTTACTTTTTGACTGTTTTCTCTTGTTGGTTTTAATAAATATTTATCTTTTGATACTCATTCTTTGTGTGTAAAAGTGATTTTAAAATGAACAAGATTTGTAGGTTTAATGCCTAGCTCGATTTGGGTTAATTTTAGCCTAGCAATGTAGTAATTTTAAACCATAAAAAAGCAACCCAGCATGCTGGGTTAAACATAACCCAAATTGGGTTGTTTTTAACCCAGCAGTTTTTAGAGTGTAGGCTTCTTTTTTTCTATTAATTTTAATGAATATACAAATTAATAAAATGAGTTTTATTTATTTTCTGTTACAAAATTTTCATTTATTTATTTTTTAACACCGCACCCCCAGCCCCCCCGTTTTTTCTTGGGCTACACACCAGGGGGCGCTGCAGCACCCTCAGCACTACTTCCCGCGGTAATGACAAGGTGTATATAAGAAAACTGCATAATTGCCAACAGAAAATACAGCACAAATGTTCAATGCACAACACTTCTAAAGCATTAATTAACATTAATTTTAATTTCAACATTTACTAATAATTATTAAAATTTAAATGTATCTGTTAACATTCGTACCTGATCTAATAAAAAGTTATAGCCTATTTTTATTAAGTAACCTTAAAAAAAGATTAATTAATACTGTAAGAAATGTATTACTTCATTGTTAATGTTAGTTAATGCATTACCTAACGTAAGTTTATTGTAAAGCATTAGTCTGAGACGACGGAGCTTCGCAGATGATCTTATAATCAAGGGTCTCTGTCAGTTCATTCAAAGCAGAGTAAACGAATACCGCAGAAATGTGCGCAGCTGCAATTATGCAGTTTGTTGTGGAGAAGAGTATATCACAACGTTTATGTGTTTCTTTCTACAAAGGACGCATCTATTTAGCGGTTTAAACACAGTACCATTGCTAATATGATGCTTTAAACACACTCATAAGTTTCTAATCTAAATCCATCACCTGGTGGTCTGGTTTCATTTGTAGGCGGCACGGATTCAGAGCTAAGACTTAAGTTTCACTTTGGATATCCAATATTTTTAAAGACTGATTGAGGTTTGTTTCACTATTTTCAAATTCAACATTATTTTCAAACGTGCGCATTTTACTATGTTCTTACGTCGTAAACATAAATGTGGGTGGGACTAACTGAATTGTCACTGACGAATCATCATTTTGGTATGCTATGCACCTATTAAGAAGAAAAATTAATAAACTGCCTGTAATTGACCATAAAAACTCACGTTAAATATATTTTAAAGTAAATATATGAAGTTATAGGGAAACTAACGTTTATTATTATTATCGTTTAATAAATAGCCTATCATTCATTTGGAAAAGTACCAACTTCTCATTGGGTGGGCCACGGCTGAAAGTGGGTGGGCCTTGAAGCGCAAACTCCGCCCCACAGCTGATTCTAAAGATTGTATTGGTTGTGTCAATCACAGTGTTAATTTAATTTCTTACACTATGCTACAAAAAAAATGCTAACCCCTAAACCTAAACATTACTCCTGGACTCCATTTAGCGTGACTGTCCAAATCACTCTAATTTAGCGGTGACATTACCTTTAAATGAGCTATGAATTCATCACATTATAATGGTCAGCGGATGGCGCTATCATTGATATTAAAAATACATTTACATTAAGTCATTTAGCAGACGCAAGTGACTTAATAAGGACAATGGAAGCAATCAAAATCAACAAAAGAGCAATGATATATCATATGCAAGTGCTATGACAAGTCTCAGTTAGCTTAACACAGTAGGCTACACGTAGCAAGTTTATTATTATTATTATTATATAATAAATAAAAAGAAAACTGATAGAATAGAAAAAGAATAGAGCAAGCTCGTGTTAGAGGCATTTTTTGCTTTTGTTAATTGTATAATAAATAAAAAGAAAACAAATAGATAGAATACAAAAAGATTAGAAAAGCTAGTGTTAGTGTTTTTTTTTAGAAAACAAGTAGTTAGTAAATAAATGCACGAATGCACACTTATTGATTTGTTTATTCTTGTTTATTATGTGAGTTTTTAATGATTTAAGGTTAATGATTGAACACAAATAGCCTAGGTTACCCATGGAAAACCAATTGCATTAAACGTAACATCGCATAACAAAGCATCGATTAAACTACAAAGCTGTCACAGAAGCATGTGTAATTACAAACTAAATTTACTATGACTGTTATTTATTTCTAAAGTAACCTTCTCGTAGGATAAAAGTATGGGGAAAAGTCGTTTCTGCGACAACTCCAGCTATACTTGAACGCACACGTGCACGGCCCGTTTCAAACAGCCGTGAATCATAGCGCACTCAAACGCGTCTTATATGAAAGCACAATGAGCCCGTGCTGCTGCTTCTGCACCGCTCACGGACTGCACTGCAAACGGATCCTCACTTAATTTCGTTCACTCTTTGTTGACATACTGCACTCAATTGCCAGACACTATATAGAGATGTGAGAATCAGTAAAGACATCCGCGATTTCGGAGTCGACTCGACAACGAGAGTCGATTCCAGTGCTGGAGTCCACTCCGACTCTAGAGCTATTCAGAGTCGAGGAATCGACTCTTTTGGAGTCGACTCCCCATCCCTACGATTTTGTAATTGATTTGGCCATATTACAGAAATATTATGTGCTAACTCTAGTATCATAGACCTATCTTAATTATTATCTGATTAGTAACCCAGGCCCGGCGTCAAGGGGGGGCTTGGGGGGCTTAGCCCCCCCTACGTCATTCTGAAGCCCGCCCTGCAATGTAAAACCCAACAAGTTAGGGTAACTCAAACCGTTTGAGTAAACAAATTTCCCTTGGCTTAAACCATGTAAGTTTTAAAACTTGCAGTTAAGTAATTAAGTGATTAATTAAGTGCTGATTGAGCATTAGTGATGAACACCTGCTGTTAACAACCAGAATCACTGAAGAAAAGAGAAACACAAGAACTACTACAACTGACTTCAGACACAGCCTTAGATGAAATCAACTGAAATAAAATACATTAAATCTCTCAAAATCTGATTAAACAACCCCACAAACAGCATCACCAGCTCCACTTATTAATAACCAGACTGACTTTATTTCTGTCAGACATCTACAGAAGATCTTATTGAGAATTAACTAAGGTTTAGATGTTGATTTAGTTTCATTTGAAGTAACCATGTTAGAGATCAGTGTCTGCTTTAGTTGAGCTCTTGACCCTTGACTACTATGGTCTTGTTTTTTTTCTGGTTGTTGTAACCATGTGTTCCTCGAACATATTTGCTACAACTCAAAAGCCCAGAGAAAATGATCAGTAGTTGGTTGTTATATGTTTATAATGACAATCATCTGTTAGTGAACTGATCTCATTGAGAGTGAATATACTCATTGTGTGTCTAATCTCTGGTTAAATAGATGTTGTATTGATTATAGTGAAAGAGATTCTAATAGCCAGTGGTTCTGTGACAGTCAGTTAATATAAAGTACTTTCCAAACAGTTTGTCCACAAAAAGTTTTCATCTATGGTAGCAATGAGACTCACACAGACATCAAGAATCAACTTATGAACCTCAACAATGGTGACCATTAAAAAAATAAAAATAAATACAAAACTCATCCATGGCTCCCAGCATGCATTGCTGTATGATTTCTTTTTTTTTCTTTTTTAATGGACACCATTGTTGAGGTTCATAAGCTGATTCTTGATGTCTGTGTGAGTCTTATTTCTACTGTAGATGAAAATTGTTTGTGGACAAACTGTCTGGCAAGTCCTTTATATTATCTGACGGTCACAGAATCACTGGCTCTTAGAATCACTTTTACTATTATTAATACAACATCCATTTAACCAGAGATTAGACACACAATGAGTATGTTCACTCTCAATGTGATCACTTCACTAATAGATGATTGTCATTATAAATACATGACAACACCAACTACTGATCATTTTCTCTGGGCTTTTGAGTTATAGCAAATATGTTTGAGAAACACATGGTTACAACAACCAGAAAAAAACCCCACAAACACAGTAGTCAAGGGTCAAGAGCTCAACTAAAGCAGACACTGATCTCTAACATGGTTACTTCAAATGAAACTAAATCAACATCGAAACCTTAGTTAATTCTCAATAAGATCTTCTGTAGATGTCTGACAGAAATAAAGTCAGTCTGGTTATTAATAAGTGGAGCTGGTGATGCTGTTTGTGGGGTTGTTTAATCAGATCTTGAGAGATTTAATGTATTTTATTTCAGTTGGTTTTATCTAAGGCTGTGTCTGAAGTTAGTTGTTGTTCTTGTTTCTTTTTCTTCAGTGATTCTGTTTGTTATCAGCAGGTGTTCATCACTAATGCACAATTATCACTCAATTAATCACTTAATTACTTAATTGCAATGTTTATCTTATTTTAGCAAACTCAACTGAAATAAGTTCAGAGCACTCATAACTGTTAGTTTTAAAAACTTAAATATTTAAGGCAATCAGTTACCTCAAATGGTTTGAGTTAACTTAACTTGTCAGGTTGTTAAGGCAATCGGTTTACTCAAACGGTTTGAGTTACCCTAACTTATTGGGTTTTACAGTGTGCAATGATCTGCAAACTAGGAGCTGGGTTACACAAAAACTACCCAAACACTAAAATATGTTTAAATAAATGTTGAAATAAAAGAACCATTATTTTTTAGAGTAGCCTACAATGTGCACACTATAAAAGCAACTGGTGCAAGCTGGTAATCACTTATTTTGATCTGATTTCCAGGTCCACGTCCACCAATTGCGCGAATGCTCCGTTACCTCTCCCTCCTCTGATCATTTGATCAGACACCCCACTTTGTTCCAGGACCTCGCAATTGACAAATTAAGCACTGCCTTCAAGAAGCCGAAACGTTGATTTTTAACCATTTGATGCGGACGCGATCGATCCGGTGTATTTAGAACATTCACGTTCTGAATACACGCTTTCGCGCTTTGTCTGGCGCTGAGCCAGAAATAGATGCGCTCAGTGCTTTTAGCCGTATATCACAACGATTCAGTGTTTTCAACCACATCAAATTTGGTTTCAGACATTTAAATTAATTACTAGCAAAAAGACATTTGTTAAATAGTACACAGTGATGTTTGTAAGTTTGTTAAATGTGGTGTGTAAGGAAAGCAACAATAATAATCCATTAAATTAAAATCTGACGGCTTGTTTTATATAGAATACCCCCCCGAGAATCATACAAGCCCCCCCAGGACGAGTGTCCTGGCGCCGGGACTGAGTAACCATGGTAATTTTAGTCAGATGAAGTCATTGTCACCGGTTCTTCAGGCTGAATAGCGCTTCATTCATATTTCCTGAGGATCGGCAGGCCGCGGATCAGCACTACATCAGGATTTTATACACAAATTATGATAATTTATATGTATTTTAGAAATGGACAAACGTTTTAAAGCACAACCGTTTTTTGTTGTTGTTTAAAGAGATGAGTTACGTTGCTCAATGCGTCACAAACTTGTAGGTTATAAAGTGCTAATAAATGTTTTCATGGCAAGCTCAATGTTTTCCTTGTTTAAATCTTAATAAAATATTTGAGCATATATTGATTCTCTTACCATTTTTAAATGTTCCTATCTTATAGGAAATAAGTGTCCACGTGACATCAGATATTAAAAATCCAATTATTTATGCCACCAAGCGTTTGATAGGAACTTCTTAATTCGTCATAAAAAAAATAAAAAAACACATTTGCTATTTGATTCTAACTGAAATCGCTGTTGTTAGCACTTAATATTTCTGTAGTACAGCCAAACAGCGTAGATCATTCATAAAAACGTATATAAAAGAATGCTCATGCGCATACGTCTACACCAATAAGCTCTGCTGTATCATAAACCAATGAAATTGGGGGTGGGCGGAGCGTTAATGTGTCGCCCCGCCCCATCGTCCAGGGTGCACTCTGGGCGATCTCCAGAGGCTGCAGTTATACCCTTCTCCTTCTCAATGCAACGTGTCTGTGTCATGCTGCACATTCACCTCTAGATGGAGACAATTCAAAACAATTCAGTCTCAGGCTCCAATCCTCATCCACCATACACTTCCAGTCAGATACAGTCAACTTCTGTGCGTTGAAATAATGCTATGACCTCGTCTAGTGTACAAATGATAATGCCTTAATGTATTTATTCACATAATATTAAGGTTCTCTGCTATGTTTAGTATCAGGTAGATGTGTATTAGTTCAAACCGGGTTTAATAACAAAATGAAAATAGTTTGGTTATCTGTGAGTGAAGTCCTCATAGAAATATTGAAGTTTTAAGTGAATAATTAATTTTTGTCCTAATTTAACAATTGTCAGAGGAGCTTCTGACAAGGATCTGATCTCTGTAAAGGGGAGCAATATATTGTGAAAGTGCTCAAATGAATTGAACTGAACTGAATCCTGACAGTTCATTGATTAATGAACACACAGAGTACATGATCTGGGTCGTGTCAGACTGCACTCTGTGGATAGAAAAGGGTCATAAACACTGCAGATTTACATTAAACACTGCAGGAATAGTACATCTGGAGAAACCGGTTCATTCACTTTTGTCTCACATTCAGTTCTGAGAAAACTCTACAGATCAAAATTTCACACATTAAATTTGTCAACATAAAATCATTTTTTTCTTTCAGCCCAAAAGCAGACAGAGGCAGCTGTATTTCAGAAAGCAGAAGATAAAGTGATTGAAATAATCAGTAGAGTTTATTGAATAATCTTAGTTGCATCTGTTTCCACGCTCAGTTAGACATTGTCTGACCAACACAATTTCAGCAAGTGTTATTATACCAAAACAAAAATTACTGCTTCACAGCATCATCATGTGATAATAAATCCTTAAAACAGAGACTGTCTCTCTCTAACTTGTGATGGCAAAACAGCACACAACATACAGTTAGAATTAAACAGTAACAGAATAACAACATAATGATTGCAGTACATGTATGTTATACGTGTAAGAAGTTGTGGTAGAGATAAAGAAACAGCATGAATGACATACAATACAAATGTATGTTTGCTCTCTTAAATATGCTCTCTTATATATTACATCTGTTACTAATTTCTGTAGTTACATCTTTAATTACACTGTTGACCCTATCACTATCCCTTAACCTGTCCTTAACCTTACCTGTATTCCACATCAGTAGCAGTAACAGTGTTTTGCAATACAACATAAAGACAATAAATACTTTTTTGACATGAGTACAGACTTTAATAGTTAAAGACATCTAATATAAAGAGAGATTGAATATACATAGTGATATTACACATTTATGTTTAACAACATTTGAATGTACAACATGCAATTACTATTTCTGCAATTAAATTCATATATTATACACTTCACACATCAAATCTTTTCATAAATAAACATAGGACCATGATTAGGATGGAGATAGAAGTCATTTTCTTGTCTGTTGTGTAATCTTACAGAGTGACAGTGAGGAATGAAAAACCTTGTGTGTGTGTGTGTGTGTGAGAGACGCTGTAGAGTACCAGCTGGCCAGTCCAGATACACTCCTACTCTTTTAAAGGGACAGTAATGTTGCTGCTCAGATTGTTGTGCCAGACAACAAATCCATCAACAGTGCAGAAGAGACACCAGGACTTGTTAGTACAATAAAAGTACTGTAATGGTGCATATCAAATATCTTTAGCTATTTTTCAGGTTTTATTATGTTAAGGTACATAATCATTTCTCACTGTTATTCAGCTTTTAATGTTTGTTACAGTACAATTATGGAAATTTACCTGCAGTAGAAAAGTAGTAGGTTTAGTAATAATGTCGTACCTGAAAAGAAGTGCAGAACTCAGCACTACATTTTATAATGTAAACTAAAACAAAGGTCAAAACTGCAGACTTTTTTTTAAAAGGCACATCATGACTATTAACAAGCATCTCATATTCTGGCATTTGTGCAAGAAAATCAACAATCATTGTTTTATTGATATTGTCTGATTACTATATAGTATAATTAGTACAGTTTAAAATTATTCTGGCAACAAAATGTCTTTAAATTCACAATAACTTACCATCAAAATTACCATTACTAACTTATTTTTACATATCTATGTGGTTACATAAAGAACAAGTTCTGAACTTACCACACTATACTGCCACTTCAAAGTCCAGGCATATATTTAAACTCTCAACATATTATCCTTTCTTTTACTTTCATACCTGGTCAAAGGAGACTCGTGTCTCTTGTCTCGTCTTCTTCTCCCTCTAGTGGTTCTTCTCCCTCTTTTTCTTTGTTTGTCAGTCATCACTAAGGATGGTGTGCTGCTGAATTTTGACTCTCTTCTGCTCCTCATCCTCCTTCAGAAACTGATTAAGTGTCTCAAACTCCTCCATCTGTAATAATATATAATATGATAATATATAGGTATTGTATAATTATGTATGAATTCATCTGGTTTGTTTTTAACAGCAGTTTCACAGGTTTGTTTAATGTAATTTATACATCATGTTTAAGCACACTGATTTATGCCTCCAGCTCCCTCTGCAGGAAACAAGACAAAACTACACAATTCTGAAGAATCGATATTAAAATGAAAACATGCAGCTCATATGAACAAACTACATTTGGGGCAGGAGGAACAATGTTCGTCTGGTGGGGCTGCCAGAGGGAGCGGAGGGTACCAATGCAGCTGGTTTCCTCAGAGTTAATCTTTCCAAGTGGATTCCTTCCTTGAGGGGCCGTGACATTGAGATTGATCGGGCGCATCGCGTGTATGACGGAGGGAGGGGCTCCGATCGGCCGCGCACTCTCATCTTCCGTGTGCTGAGATGGCATGACAGATCAGATATCCTGAAAGGTGCTCGGCAGGCTTATCCGTTGAAATGCGCACAGGACAATGTCACACTTCTATTTTTTCCCGACTTTAGTCCAGCTACAGCGATCAGGAGAAAGGCATTTGGTCCGGTTTTGAAGAAGATGACAGCGCTTGGTCTCCAGCCCTTCCTCATCTATCCGGCGGTAATTAAACTACGGCACAAAAGGGAACAGAGAAGCTACGATTCCCCTCAGAAAGCGGAGGATTTTATCAGCTCCCTGTCTTAGCAGCAGACGTATGCCGATGCTCTGCGGGGGGGCGGTGGCGGGGGAATTGTTCGGTCTGAATTGTTCCTTGTTTATGGTTGTCGGTTGTTCATGTTTTTATGTTGTTTTTATTTTTATTTTTTACAACAGACATTTATACTTTTATTTATTTTACCTTATTTCTAAAGGGATTTTTCATCTAGGAGGCTTGGTATCTAAAATGCACATCAGCGTTTACATGCTATTTACAGAATGGTGGTGCTTCTGTTTTTTTTTCATTTATTGAATACAATCTTGGATTATGAATATTCAATGCATACTCTAAATATTTTATCACTGAATGTGAATGGTTTAAATTCTGCTGTTAAACGAACCCGTGTATTAGAATATTTACACTGTAAGTCTATCTCCTGTGCCCTAATTCAAGAGACACATTTAAAACAATCTGACGTGGCACGTTTCCAGAATAAGTATTATAAATTAGCAGCTTTTTCCTGCGCTCAAAATAAAACTAAGGGGGTACTTATCCTTGTTAACCGGAAGTTAAATTTAACGATTGAACACCTTGGTAGTGATGAGAAGGGTAGATTTGTTTTTATCTGATGCAATATATATAATAATAGGTTGGCATTGGTTTCTATGTATGGTCCGAATGAGACAGACAGTGCATTCCTTACACAGATTTCCAAAACTCTACTTGAGGAGACTGATTGCCCTCTAGTGGTGGGTGGTGATTTTAATGCTGTCATAAATCCTGTTTTAGATAAGTCTCAATCTGATACAACAGCCAATCCATCCTCTAAATTACTGAATAAATTTATCACTGAGCTCAACTTAATCGATCTTTGGAGAATTCAGAATACTAAAGCTAAGGACTTCACTTTTTTTTCTAATAGACACAAGACTTTCTCTAGGATAGATTACATATTTATCAGCCCATCTTTAATTTCATCTAATTCCTCTATATCTATATTACCAATTTTATTATCTGATCATTCTGCTATGTTGTGCAGTGTTCCTCTTTCCGATGTCAAAGCCAAGTCCCCTAGATGGCGCTTTAACATATCATTATTAAGTAATCAGACTTTCATTACTTCTCTAAAAGAATATATTAAGGAATTTCTTGAAATTAATATGCTCTCTGATGTGGATCCTCAAATACTGTGGGAAACGACTAAGTGTGCTATGCGAGGTTTCTGTATATCTTTCTCTTCTACTCTTGCCAAAGCGAGAACTCACCAGTTTACACAATTAGAAAATAAAATCCAATCATTACAAAACCTACAAAAACAACATTTTACTGAGCAACAGGCTACACAGCTGTCCTCTTTAAAAGAAGAATATGATTTACTTTCACACTCAAAGCAGAATTTATTTTACATAGGACTAGACAAAAATATTATTTTGAATCAGAGAGACCTAGTCATTTATTGGCCCTTAGGTTGAAAGAATGCGAGTCTAAGGCATATATTAGCGCAATAAAATCATCGGATGATCAGTCACCACGAATCCTTTGGCAATTAATGACATATTTAAAGGTTTTTACACAAATCTGTATAAAGCCGAAACAGATTTTGATGAACCAATTTGTAAGCAGTATTTAGATAAATTGGAACTGCCTCGGATCTCACAAGATGGATAAAGAATCTTTGGAGGCCCCATTAAGTTTGGAGGAACTCCACGTCTCTCTAAAAAGCCTTCAAAAGGGCAAATCGCCGGGTCTAGATGGTCTCCCCCCTGAATTATATTTAGAAATTCGGGATTTGGTAGGGATACTTATGCTTAACTCATTTAATTTTGCAATTGAACATGGGGTATTTCATAGAGATCAAAAAACTTCACTGATTTCATTACTTCTTAAAAAGGGAAAGATCCATTAGATTGTTCCAGCTACAGACCGATTTCGCTTATCCCATGTGATGTAAAAATCTATGCTAAAGTTTTTGCTTCTCGTATGGAGAAGGTAATTCACAGTCTGATCAAGGAGGTCCAAACTGTTTCATCAAGGGGCGCAATGCATCTGACAATATGCGTCGACTCCTTCATATTCTTGACTTTGCGGACTCCCACCCAACACCTTGTGCGGTCTTTTCACTTGATGCAGAAAAGCCTTTGACAGGCTAGAGTGGAATTATATGTGGGCAGTTCTGCAATGTTTCGGCTTCGGTGAACACTTCGTTTCTATGATTAAGACATTATACCACTCACCGCTGCAGCATCAGTCATAACTGGTAATATTATTTCCCCCTCATTCCCTTTACAGCGGGGAACGAGACAGGGGTGTCCGCTTTCCCCCTTATTGTTTTGTCTATCTCTTGAACCCTTAGCGCAAGCCATCAGGAAATCTGAAGTATCGATTAAGATTCATGATAATAATCATAGTATTTCATTATACGCTGATGATATTATTCTATATTTAGACCACTTTGATGTTTCAGTCTCTAGTATAATTAAGGAATTTGATAATTTTAGTAGCCTATCAGGATATAAAATAAATTGGAGCAAATCTGCTTTAATGCCAATTAACAATGTTAAGGTTAATTTTTCTTTATCCCTATTAAGGAATCTTTCATCTATTTGGGCATTACCATATATAAAAACATTCATAAGATTGCCAGAGACAATTTTAATAACATTTTAGTTAAGGTCAAAAATGACATTCAAAGATGGAAGAATCTTAAAGTCTCTCTCCAAGGAAGAATCTCCACTGTTAAGATGAATTTGTTACCTCGATTTAATTTTTTTTTCTCTATGCTACCACTTTCTACTCCTCCAGGTTACTTTAAGGAGATCAACTCCATAATTTCTAAGTTTATCTGGAATGATAAATGTCACAGAATTAAACTTACCACATTACAACATCCTAATAGCGCAGGAGGACTGGCTGTACCAAATTTTGAATATATTATTGTCGTTCCAGCTTAAGGCTCTTCATAATTGGGTTGATCCTCAATCTACAGTTTCATGGAGAGTGATTGAAGCTGACAAGGTTAAACCAAATAGACTTCAAGATATTTTATTTACTGGCACAGGAAAAAAAGGGGATAATTATAAATTTGGTCCGGTTGTGGCTAACTCTAATAAAATCTGGAAAACGGTTGACCGTCGGATAGGTGGACCCTTCAAATTTTGTAACAGTACTCCTTTATGGAACAATTTTAAATTTGTATGCGGAAATCATCCATTTGTCCAACCCTCTTGGTCCTCTTTAGGTGTAAACGCGTGCGGTGATATATATGATAACCAGGGATTCTGTTCATTTCAGACATTATGAACCAAATTTTGTCTACCAGCATCCACATATTTTGTCTTTCTTCAATTACGTTCTGCTCTCAAAGCGTATGGCGTTCCTTGGTCTTCTTCCATTTCCTCTCATCCTATGCGGGACTGGATTGCACCATCTGCTGGTCGGCCATCTGTTTCCTTAATATATAATACAATTATTGATTGCATTACAAAACCTCTTTCTATTAAAACTATTTGGAATAGGGAATTATTTGACCTTAATTTATCTGTCGACTGGGAGAAAGTGTGGTCTAATCTCAGTTTAACATCAAAAAATCTGGCTCATCGTCTTATTCACTTCAAAGTCATTCATAGAGCATACATAACTCCTTACAAAAGATTTAAAATGAAACTGCAGTCAAATTTGAACTGCCATATATGTAACACTACATCATCGGGCACTTTTCTGCATATGTTTTGGGAATGTCCTGTCGTCATCAGTCTATGGACACATGTAAACCTGGTTTTGTCATCATTACTGCGAATTGATTGGTCTGTTAACCCAAGTTTGTGTCGTCTTAATGATGATTCTGGTCTCTGTATTAGTTCAATGCAAAAGAGAATGTTGTTTGCTGGTTTTACAGCTGCGAAGAAGACAATAATCCAGAACTGGTTTACACCACACATGTGTAGAAAAACATATTGGATCCGTAGCCTCCTGCAAATAGTGACTTGTGAATGTGCAACGGCGCGAGTCGGTGGGGCCAGGCCTTCGACCATTGATGCTTGGCAGTGTTTTTTGTTTGATATACGTGATTATATAAAGGAGTGACTTTTGTGTTTTTATTGTCTTTCCCTCTCTCCCTCCCTTTTGACTGGACTTTGAGATGTTGAGTATGTGTCTGTTGTTTTGTTTTGTTATATTTTGGATGCTGTGTTGTGTTATGTGTGAAAAAAAAAAAAAAAAAACAAACAAACGCAGGGCAGCGGGTCAAATCATCCACCAGGCCACCGGGAAACGTCCCGGTGCTCCCAATGGCCAGTCCGTGCCTGGTAACAGCTATAACTGAAATGTTCTACAAATGGATAAAAAAAGAGCTCTGCCATATCATTTCACTGATCTTTCATTTACTATGTATTTTGGTCAAGATATTATATATGCTGCTGTACTTTTTTAATGTACTCTAGCATTTTATGTTTAATAATTTATTTTGAATGATTTTTGGACCTTTTATACCATTTTGAATAGTGAAAGATATATATTTTTTTGTTGTTAATTGAAATGTTATTGAATCACATTAAAATGAAGTATTAAAATAATATTTGGTCCCACTTCATTCTTGGTGGCCTTAACTACTATGTACTTACATAAAAAAAAAAAATAAATAAGTACGTACAATGCATTTATTGTGTTCATATTGTATTGCAAAACACTTTTGCTGCTATTGAGGTGGATATTTCTAAGGTTAGGGGCAGGTTTGGCAGTATGAGCAGATTTAAGGGTGGGTTAAGATGTAAGGGTCCACCATCTAAACTATAAATGTAATTACAGAAATTAATTACAGATGTAACTACATGCAGATTTTTTATTTTTTATTTTATATAAGTGCAATGTAAAAACGTCTGTACACAATAAGTGCATTGTGTCAAATTATTAATTTTGAATGTAAGTACATAATAGTTAAGGCCACCTAATATAAAGTGGGACCAACTATTTTAAATGGATTGTGAAAAAATACAGTTTAACACAATTTAATATATATTAAAATATATTGTAAATAGCTTAAACTTGATCTTAAGCATATCTTGAAATCAGAGGTGGAAAGTCCAGGGGCCAAAGTGTAAAAGTCCTGCCATATGTTTATTCCACCCATGAACTCAGCAGCTGATTTCACCAAAGGAGGAACCAAGTCATTCCTTTCAAGTCACAAACAAGTCTTCAAGTCATATCCCAGGTCCTCAAAGAGTTAAAGTTAATTAGATAATTAAGTGACTAATTAAATGAATGATTGTGCATTAGTGATGAACACCTGCTGTTATTGAGAATTACAGAGAATCAGATGTTGATGTTTTATTGGTTAAAATGATGCCACCATCATGGAGATCAGTGTTTGCTTTAGTTGGGCTCTTGACCCTTGACTTTCTGTGTTAGATCTCTTTCTGTAACAATGCACATAATGTTGTAAAGCAGAAGAGATCAGTGCTCTACAGTGATCAGATAGTTACCATGAGCTGGCTTGAATATATCCAAAATATCTTTTGTTTCCTTGTTTCATTTATATGTTTAGGTTTTGCATAATCAACTTTGTGACACTACAGCATGCAAGCAAATAGTTTTTCTACTAGTTATAGTGAATGAATTTTAAATCTATGTAACTCATTTAAAAATATGAACTTCTGTATTTTTTTTGACACACACAGACATCAAGAACCAGCATACGAATCTCAACAATGGTGAAAATCAACAAAATGCTTCATGCTGCAATGCATGAAAAACTCCCATCATGCAATGCAGTATGAATAATTATTGTCACCACTGTTGAAGATCATATGATAAATGTTATTGTCTAAAAGCCTAATTCTAAACAAGACTCTTTTTTCTCAATATTAAAACATTATGGCGGCATTTGCGTAATATGAGTTTTTTTTTCTTTAACAAACATAGTTAATAAACTAAAGAAAGAAATAGTAAAACAAGAGAGATTTAAACCAAAAACTCATCAAAAGCATAAACTAATCTACTATTTTAAAATTTGATTCAGCATTGCACAAATGTTTGCTGTAAAACAATATTGCAATTGCTTAGAAACACATTTCTTTGAGTTATCAAAAGGCTCAAGAGCCCAACTAAAGCAAACACTGACCACAATTACGGTGGCAATGTTTTTTTTTTTCTTTTTCTTTTTTTTTTCTTCTTCCAATTGATTTAATTCAAGGCTGCGGCTGAAGTCAGTTGTAGTTCTTGTGTTTCTCTTTTCTTCAGTGATGTTGATTGTTAACATCAGGTGGTCATTACTAATGCTCAATCATCATTTAATTAGTCACTTAATTATATCATTAACTTTTACTCTTTGAGGACTTGGGATTTGCCTTGAGACTTGCTTGTGACTTGAAAGGAATGACTTGGTTCCTCCTCTGGTGAAATCAGCTGCTGAGTTCATGGGTGGAACAAAAATATGGCAGGACTTTTACACTTTAGCCCCTGGACTTTCCACCTCTGCTTGAAATATGCTTAATATATTTATTGTTTCAAAATAATACATTTAATATGCATTTAGTATAGCATAATTTGAATACACTTTGTCCAAAAAAGCATAATTTAAATATATTCCTTTTCACCTGGTCTGCTGGACTACAGCAGAAGTGAAACTGGTGTGTTTCAGTCCAGATCATGTAACCAATCAAACAGTGACTCTGGGAGTGTGGCTGAAAATCTCATTTGCATTGTCAGGGTGGAGTGATTGTGATCCTCTCAGAATAGAGCAGCTCTGTCTCCAGAGACCATGTTCAAACCCCAAGAGCTTTATTTGACTAGATTTACTGATCAAGCTTCTGAAAAGCACCTGAACAAACACTACATGCATCTTCATCTGTTAGTTGAATGATGTTGTCAGACACAAATGGAGTTTGTTGAGAAGCTTTATTGAATGTTTGCAGCAAACACAGCAGATTGAAAGATCAGCCAGTGCTTTGACACTAGAGCTCTCTTTCAGTATTGAGTTGTAAATGACTACAGCTGCAGCACTAGACTCATGTGAATCCTGCCTGACACAGGACACTCAGATACGGCTCATCTTCAGGAGAGAGCAGCGCTCACTGGAGAAACATCAGCACTGCGAGCGACTAACAGAGACTCTTGTGGAACGAGACCTCATGAGGAGCTCCAGCATGTGTTACTCTGCAGACGTACAGCTCTCCCTCTTCCCAGCGTGCTTTGCTGAGGGTCAGGACGCTACTGCGGCTGTAGTGGCCGTCCTGCTCGCTCTCTGCGCTGGTCACGACCCCCTCGGTGACCTCTGAGCCGTCCAGTGTCCAGCTCACCTGCGCCCCCTGTGGAGAGTAAGAGCTGAGCAGACAGAGCAGTGCGGCTGAGTCTCCAGAGATCTGCAGCAGAGACACTGAGGGCTTCACTGTGGGACCAGCTGCAGGAGACAAACACAACACATTCACAAACACACAGAAAACACAAACACTACATACATTTCAATGAAACCTCATAAAAGAAGCGAAACATATTAAGATATTTACTGCTTTAACCCCAGTAGTCTTATATCCCTAAATACTGTCTTTGCATTTTAGTTAGGTGAGATATTCAACTCAATTTCAAACAGAGATTGTGTGACTACAAATGATTTCACTAGAATTATAATTTTAAGTTTATAATAAAATCTAACTCAGTTGATTAATTTCTAAGCACAACATGAGTGAAATAGATTCAAAAATCATTGATTGATCTACAGAAAGTAGCTCCATTTACATTTTAAAGTATATATTTTTCATTGAATCTCTTTTTTCTATGTATAATATACATGTGATGAACTAATAAAATCAAGAGTGAGCCACATTATGAAAAGTGAATAATTCAGTTATTCTGAATATCTAAACGTCACAATATTTTAGATTAAATATTTACTGTAAAACTATAGTTATAAAATGTGTAACACTTTGCAATAAGGTTCATAAGTTAACATTAATTAATATTAACTAACAATGAGCAATACATTTGTTACAGTATTTATTAATCTTAGTTAACATTGATTAATAAATGTCCAACTGTTCATTGTTAGTTCATGTCAACTCAGGTCTATTAATATTAGCAGATAAAACTTTGGATTGTAATACTGTATTAGTAAATGCTGCAATTAATATGCGATTGACTGAGATTAATAAATGATTTACCAGAATTGTTCATTGTTAGTTTTAATATTAACAAATGAAACATTATTGTAAAGTATTACCAAAATATAAGTGTTAGATTTTTTTTCTGGTTCAATTAAAAATAATAATAATAATAATAATAATAATAATAGTACACAATCTAAATTGTATGTTTGTAGTGGAGAATTTAAATAGACGGACTTACCGAGCACCAGTTTAGTTCCTCCACCGAAAGTCCACCACAGTGATACAATCTAATGAAGCGGTCGTACAAAAACCTCTATTTAACTCGAGTGAACACAAACTCCAGCAGAGAGAGAAACAACACTTCAACACACTGATAGTACAACCCCAAATCAGAAAAAGTTGGGACAGTATGGAAAACGCAAATAAAAAAAGAAAGTAGTGATTTCTAAATTTACTTTGACTTGTATTTCATTGCAGACAATATGAACACAAAATATTTCATGTTTTGTCTGGTCAACTTCATGTTATTTGTAAATATACATCCTTTCCTGTCATTCAGACCTGCAACACATTCCAAAAAAAGTTGGGACAGTAAAGCATTTACCACTTTGTAATGTTGCCATTCCTTTTCACAACACTTAAAAGACGTTTAGGGACTGAAGACACCAAGTGATGAAGTGTTTCAGGTGTAATTTTGTCCCATTCTTCCTGCAAACAAGTCTTAAGGTGGGCAACAGTACGGGGTCTTCGTTGTTCGCATTTTTGCGCTTCAAAATGCGGCACACATTCTCTATTGGAGACAGGTCGGGACTGTAGGCAGGCCAGTCAAGTACCCGTACCCTCTTCCTCCGCAGCCAGGACTTTGTAATGTGTGCAGAATGTGGTTTTGCATTGTCTTGTTGAAATATGCATGGACGTCCCTGGAAAAGATGTCTTCTTGAAGGCAGCATATGTGTGCTCCAAAATCTCTATGTACTTTTCAGCATTAATGGTGCCATCACAGAAGTGCAAGTTACCTTTGCCAAGGGCACTGACACAACCCCATACCATGACAGACCCTGGCTTTTGGACTTGTTGCTGGTAACAGTCTGGATGATCCTTTTCTTCTTTGGTCCGGAGCACACGGCGTCCATTCCTCCCAAAAAATACCTGAAATACTGATTCATCTGACCACAGTACACGTTTCCACTGTGTGATGGTCCATCCCAGATGCCTCCGAGCCCAGAGAAGTCGACGGCGCTTCTGGACACTGTTAACATAGGGCTTCCTTTTGGCACAGTACAGTTTTAACTGGCATTTGTGGATGTAACTACGTATTGTGGTACTTGACAAAGGTTTGCCAAAGTAGTCCTGAGCCCATGTGGTGATATCGCTTATAGATGAATGACGATTCTTGATGCAGTGCCGCCTGAGGGATCGGAGATCACGGTTGTTCAGCTTAGGCTTGCGCCCTTGTCCTTTACGCACTGAAATTCCTCCAGATTCCTTGAATCTTTTAATTATGTTATGCACTGTTGAAGGTGAAATATCCAAATCTCTTCCTATCTTTCTTTGAGGAACATTGTTTTTAAACATTTCAATAATTTTCTCACGTATTTGTTGGCAAACTGGTGATCCTCGGCCATCTTTGCTCCTAAAGGACTAGACCTTTCTTGGATGCTGCTTTTGTACCAAATCATAATTACAATCACCTGTTGACATCAACTGTTTCAAATCACATCATTATTAACCAATTTACCTCATTACTAGCCCTAAATTGCTCCTGTCCCAACTTTTTTTGGAATGTGTTGCAGGTCTGAATGACAGGAAAGGATGTATATTTACAAATGACATGAAGTTGACCAGACAAAACATGAAATATTTTGTGTTCATATTGTCTGCAACGAAATACAAGTCAAAGTAAATTTAGAAATCACTACTTTCTTTTTTTATTTGTGTTTTCCATACTGTCCCAACTTTTTCTGATTTGGGGTTGTAGAAACACCTCAGCTGATGACAACCTTAAATAATATAGTTTTTGTCAAATGTTTTTCAAATGTAAAAATGTATTTCTGTCTCACATAACAACATGAAATTGACTCACCACTGAATCAATATTGATTTCAGACATTAATCTATATTAATTGTGCAATCTAATTTTAAGTTTATTCAGTTTAAATCAATTTATCATGGTGTCAAAGTGTAATTCATCTTGCTTATATTTCATAATGTGTTGTATTCTTCTCACCCCCCTCCCCTCCCTTCACTCACAATACACTCACTGAAACACTCACTTACAACAAAAATGATGTAAAGTACAGTAATGAAATGAAGACTTAAATCAGAGATTTAGAAATAGCTGCTGTATTCTACATAATGGTGGTCCTCCCTCGTGAATATCATATGATATAATATAAATGAATATAATAAATGAATCATGGGTGAGAAATATTTCTGAAGAGAGTGATTCTAAAAAGTTTTTTTGTGTCATGCTGCATTCAGTGTAAAGTTCAACACCAAAATCACTTACTGAAAAGATGAATTACTCCAAGGCACTCCTGACAATAAAAAGCCTTTAATTGACTGGACTAAATCCAAAGGGTAAATCCAAGACAGGCTATAAGCATCAGTGCAGGCAGAGATCAGACAGGATGAGGTAAACCAGGCTAGGATCAAGACACAGGTTACACAGGTAAAAAAAAAAACAGGACTGACTAAAACTAAACTCAAGAAAACACAGAATGGCTCCATAAAATTGTTATCGCTGGGAGAGAGATAAACACAGATAATACTCAGCGTTGAATGGTTGTTTGAGACTGATTTTTATAGTGTGTGTAATTGGCTGCAGGTGTAAACGTAATCAGTGAAATGAAACATGGGAAATGTAGTCCGGAGTGACATGTAACAGTCTGTGTAATGTGAGAGTCAATATAATGGGAGAGCGACCTCTGGTGGCAAGCAGATGGAAGTCCACGAACAGGATTCGTGACAAATCCAATGAAATCGAGTAGCCCAGATTGCACTCTGGAGTACTTGATGAAATCTGACAATGCTTATGCAGGGAAACAGCAGCCAGAGTCCTCATGTCCTTTCAATCCAGAATTAACCAAGCAGGAATTGTGTGTGCTCAGAACAAACAAAAGGTTCTCAGGGGCGTAGAGCAAAAATAATATTTTTGTTTAGTCCAATAGGTAGATGAATTTGTCCGCACACTGCAACAATTCAAACACACCAAAAAAGGTCTACCAAAAATGTAGTTATTTATTTTTCACATGCAAAAGTGAAAAAGTGACAAAAGTGCAAAGTGTAATAAAAACAGACCAGAGAGCAGACTTTTCAGCCCATGCTTTCTTCAGTGCTCATGAAGCAAAAAAGCAACACCACACTTATATAGGCACAATTGCAAATTGTTGACAGCTGATCTTAATCAATGAGGAATAATTGTCATGCCAACAATTTACCTTTACAAAAAACATGCAAGATCCATCTCTTCATTTAATCCTGTTAGGGCTACAGTCAAGCTGGTGATGCTGTTTAATCCTCCTCTGCTGAGATCTTCAGAGATTTAATGTCTTCTTTTATTTCATTTGATTTCATCTGTGGCTGAAGTCAGTTGTAGTTCTTGTGTTTTTCTTTTCTTCAGTGATTCTGCTTGTTAACAGCAGATGTCCATCACTAATGTTCAATCATCATTTAATTAGTCACTTAATTAGCTCATTAACTTTAACTCTGTTTCAGTGTTAAATTAACTCTGTTTAGAGTGGGACCAAATGTTCTCTGAATAGAGTTAATTTTACTCTGGGGAGTTTACTGTGTAGAAACACCTCAGCTGTTAATGACACTCAGTCATTTAGTTTGGGCAAAATCATTTTCAAAAAGGAACAAGAAAACACTTTCACACAAAATCCTTCATGTCATGTGCTGATATAACACTTTCTAAAGAAATACATGTGATGAGCTGTGACCTCTGAGGTGACCTTTGACCTCTTTTATCATGGATGATGTTGTATGGTTTATCATAATGATGTTTCTGTTATTCATATGTGCTCAATCATCATGATTCACAGAAAAACCTGCAGCTTCAGACAAATTAATCAGTAATTCTGATCATTTCAGACTCGAATGGTTAAATCCAGACTCACTTGAAACAGAGTCCTGACAATCTTTATACAGTCATGTGGAAAACTAGGCCACATGAAAAGTTTTCCCATATAGCGATGTCAACACTGATTCAACACTGAAAAGACTAATGGACATGAAATCAAATTTTCCTGATTTAATCTAAATAAAGTAAAACTGATTTTTAGATAGTAGTATGCCATTTTATTTATAAGTAAATGATTGGTGCTGCTGAGAAATATGTTTAAAATGATCTACACTAATGACATGAAGACTTCAGTCACTCCAGTAGACAAAGCTTCTTCTATTCATAATGAAAACTACTCACTTTATCTTGGTAACACTCAGATACATTAACTTAATAAATACATGCATCATTCACGACTGTGAATGGAGTATTTCTAAAGCAGCACTAAAAACTGAAAATACTGCATCCACACTGATAGATGTCAATATAAAGTCAAATATTACTGTCATATCAGCCAGAAAACATTAACAAAAATAAATTTTAAAATGAATCAACATGTAATTGTCACTAAATAGTTCAAAACATTACTCTGAAAGTAAAATATTATATATAAATACTGTTATATTTTGGTAGCCACACAAGCCGTTGTAAATCCTGCCCACTTCCTTGCATCGTCAGCACATGCTTCAGTGCTCTGAGAGTGTTTATAGTGCTGTGAGTTTAACACTTCATGACTGAGAGCAGAACACAACACAATCTTCATCATCACACAAGACACAACAACTACAATGACCAAGATCATCATCCTCATCTGCACCATAACAGCTTTTATTCAAGGTTGGATGTTTATTTTTTATATTGATAATATGTTACTATTGTTTTTATCTTTTTAATATTCTGCTATTAAGAAGCTTGCAAACTCATTTATTTTATTTTCTCTTCTTCAGAATCAAGAGGAGTCACTGTGACTCAGCCTAAACTTAAAAGTGTCCAACAGGGTCAAAGAGTTACAATAGAGTGCAGCACAGATGAGGGGATACACAGTGACGACTTAGCCTGGTATCAGCAGAAACCTGGAGAAACTCCTAAACTTCTGATTTATGACATAAGAAGCCTTTATTCAGGAACTCCATCTAGATTCAGTGGCAGTGGATCAAACTATGGAAAAGATTTCACTCTGACCATCAGTGGAGTCCAGACTGAAGATACAGGAGATTATTACTGTCTGAGTTTCCATGTGATCAACAGTAAATATGTGTTCACACAGTGATAAAGAGTCGTACAAAAACCTCCGTCAGTCAGAGTCACAGTGACTGCACTGATACAGCTGAGAGATACTGCAGCTGCTGATGGAGGATGCTGTACATTAAACTTGGTGTAGCAAAGTTAAAGAGACTTCAAATTTCAAAATTTAGATTAAAATAATAAAATACACAATTAAAATAATATTAAGGATTTTACATTACTTAAACAATAATGTTATTTATTATTACAGAAGTCTTGTCGTACTGATTTGTGGGTCTTTGATTTGTTTTGAAATACAGCTTCATTCAGGGGTGTAGCCATCATTTCAGAAGAGAGGGCGACAGAAAAGTCATATGCAATAATACACCCCCCCCCCTCCAGACACACACCTTTTTGTTTTTTTGGTCTATAATTGAAAAGGGTTTATTTTATTTATTTGTTTGTTTGTTTGTTTTCTTACTTCTTACTTTAAAATGGCTTTGAAATCAAATATACTGCTGGACAATTACCAATAATTTGTATTACAGTAATTTTTTCCCCCTATATTTTCCTAATGACAGTTTTATGGTTTGCTCACTTACTACGCTTTTTTCACCATTTTTTATCACAGAATAAGGCAGAAAATATGTTTTATACTTTCTATATTCTACTGTAATAAATGTTATGTCAGTTAGCACTGCATTATTCAGATACTTTATTACCTGGAGATGACTTGAAAAACACACACAAACCATATATTATCGCAATCGTGCACATATTGTCTTTGTGTTTTTATTCAGCTCAGCTGATGCCTCCTCAGAGGAAAGAAAAATCTAAAGGGAGATCTCTTTTATATCTCAAATACAGTATTTCTCCTAGACAGAAATGAAGTTATCTTAAGATCAAATGGAGTTTTTGTTTGAGTCTCCTGCTTCTCAAACTTGTCAAAAAAAAAAAAACTCTAAAAGTCTCACATTTGTCTTCTTTAAAGCTTTAGAAGAGATCAACAATATCACACATTGTGCTCAGTTTTTTTTTCTTAAGCTAAAGTAGAAAATGTGCTGTATATACAATGGTGGGCATTGAAGATAAATTTAAACTAATAACCCTTGATATTCTGAAATGTATAATGCTATTTAAATGATAGTTATATTATTAACAATATTGGTAAAAGTTTAACGTTTCTCCTAAAATAAAATTGAAGACATCTTAAGACAAAGCTGATATCTCAACGAGACATGGGGTGCAACGGGTCTAAAGGTGCCTTTGATATTATTTTCCTCTAAACCTGTAGATGGCAGAAAAACATGGCGTAGCACTTTCCAAAACATTCACTTTTTAAGATGCATGTGCAAATTTGGCTGATCCTTGATGCAATAGTGGGAAGCAGTGAAAAGTTGATTCTGTGCTAACTTGATCTAATATTTGATGTTATTTTTTTATGTTGTAGTTTTAAGTAACAAATGAGAATTGCTCAAATTATTGAATATATTTTGAGACAAAGGTCTTAATAATTTTCAATTATGTTAAGATAATTATAGCAACAGTTTTTCAATAATGGAAGAATATGTAAAAGTATGGTATTTGGGGTAAAAAGCACCCCTTCTGTTGGGGCTAAAGGCACAATAATTAACATAATTATTAATAGATGGCTTTTCCATTTGTTGACATGGTTAGATTCAGATAGTAAATATCATTTATTATGTTGGGTGTCCATCTTAGAGATAATCGCAATGTTTAGAATGAAACCATATTTAAAAACATGATATTAATCATATCATATAATAAAATATTATTTGTCATTACTTTTGTAAATCTATATTAAATTATTATGTGATCTTCAATGCTTTCAGAATCTTTAATTTTTACATTTATTTTGTTTCTGTATTTTAAAATATATTTTTATATTAACACATTTCAATGACAGTATATTTATTGAACTAAAATTATTTTATTTATCAAATTAAGCAGAAAATAGTACAAACTTTCCCAAAGTGATTGTTTTGAATAAGTATTAACTTAGACATTATATATAAAATAAATAAATGATTTAATTAAATAATAATAATAAAAAAAAACATTATTTTAGCTAAAGTATTTGTATCAGTACTCTGTGCCTTTTGCCCCATGCCGGTGAGACTTTAACCCCTTGCCACCTCATTATAAGATTTTTAAACAAAATGAACCACTTGTATGATTTATTTTCAAGCAAAATCTGTTGCTCCATAAATGTTCAATACAAATGTATATATTTTTTCTGCAATCATACATTCTGGGTGCAGATGAAAAGCACATTTTATAAAAGAATCACCCCTTAGTTTCTTGAGTGTAGTGTAACTTCTGTCAGAGCCATAGCCTTGTGGGCAACACATCGACATCGAGGCACAACCGCACCTCAGACAGCATGAGTACAAATCCCAGCTTAAGATACTTTCCTGCTCCTGTTCAGTTCTCACCTGTCCAATTGATTCCTATCTCTCTACTCCTACTGTCCTGACCATTAAAGGTAAAAAGGCCCATTGCAATAAAGAAAAAAAAATGAAAGAGCAACCTCTGAGCAGTAAAACGTTTTTATAAGAGTCCTGAAAGAGATTACAGCAAGACAATAAAGAGCTCTCCCATGTTTCTCACACGTTTCTCATTTTGGACTCCTTTCTCTCAGAGCTGTCTCGTGTCTCAGTTGTGTCTACTTTTATTTCTCCTAAAACATCTGTTGAGACTAAAATGAGAAACACATGAGAATCACAATTATGATCTTAGAAAGAGCAACCATTGAGCAATACATGTTTCCTCTGGGAAATGTCAAGTCAAAAGATCAACAGTTAGTCCTTTATTTCCTTGATAACAACAATTGTATGATCTTATAACAAATGTCAATGTAAATATGAGACTTTAAACATAAAACTGCAATATGTGGAAAAAAATAGTCAATATGTGAAAAAAATCTTTTCAATACTGTATATTTTTTAAAATATATTTCATTATTTTTTCTATATAATTTATATAGAATTCTTCCTATAAATAAATAACACTGTGAGGTGTCTACATCACAATCACACATAACACTGATCAGATTACAAACACGGATATCACAATATCATTACAATCATCATCAGTCTCATATTTCTGAAGAGAATGAGTCAGTGTTTTAATATAATCATGATTTAGGTGTAATATATGATCCGTCAATCAAACTGAACAGACTGCATTCAGTCACTTCTGCTGTCTGGACGTGATGCTTTCCATTTGATCCACAGAAAGATTTACATTATTATACAATTAATGTCAGAATGACTGATTCTGTATTTGTGATCAAAGATTTTTATGATTTTACTGACATTTTCATATACATTATCCCTTTGAAATGTAATGGGTTGTCTGTGTGCTCCCAGGTGAATAAGACATAGTATTTTATTATATTAAAATACTATGTCTTATTCACCTGGGAGCAGACAAATTTTGTAAGCAAATTTTTTAAGTATAGTTTTAATACATTAGTATACTAATGTATTAAAACTATACTTAAAAAATTTGCTTACACTTTATTTTGTGTCCTTTTTAAGGTGTAATTATACATTTAAGTACTGAGTAATATTATGTTATGATTAGGGTTAGGGTTTGTCTTAGGGTTACTTACATGTAAGTATGCATAATTTAATCTTAATATAATAGTAAGTACATGTGTAACATGTATATGTTATAAGTGAATTCTTACAATGTATTATTTAAAAATTGTCAACTATGATTAAGCAATATAATAAGGATGTTTAATTCTAAGAATTCAAAAAATTCTAATGTGTATCTATGCAAATTATAACTGAAATGTTATGCAAATGGATAAAAAGAGCTCTGCCATAGCATTTCACTGATCTTTCATTTATTATGTATTTTGGTCAAGATATTATATACAATGCTGTACTTTTTTTAATGTACTCTAGCATTTTATGTTTAATCATTTATGTTTTTTGCACCTTTTATACCATTTTTATTACTAGTAAAAAGCAGCTTAATAATAAACTAGTAGTGTAATGCTAATGCATTTCAAATGAGCTGAAATTCTATTGAATTGTTATTGAATCAAATTAAAGTGAAGTATTAAAATAATATTTAAAATTAATTGTAAAGAAATACACTTAAATTGCACTAAATGTACTTGAAATGGTTCCAATTTAAAACAATTTAATATATTAAAATATATTGCAAATAGCTATTGATGTTAAACAAATCTTGAAATATGCTTAATATACTTCTTGTTTCAAAATAATACATTTAATATGCATTTAGTATGGTATCATTTAAATATAAGTGCTTTTTTTTTTTAAAAAAAAGCACAATTTAAATACATTTCCTTTTCACCTGGGCTGCTTGACCACAGCAGAAGTGAAACTGGTGTGTTTCAGTCCAGATCATGTAACCAATCAAACAGTGACTCTGGGAGTGTGGGCTGAAAATCTCATTTGCATTGTCAGGGTGTAGTGATTGTGATCCTCTCAGAATAGAGCAGCTCTGTCTCCAGAGACCATGTTCAAACCCCAAGAGCTTTATTTGGCTAGATTTACTGATCAAGCTTCTGAAAAGCACCTGAACAAACACTACATGCATCTTCATCTGTTAGTTGAATGATGTTGTCAGACACAAATGGAGTTTGTTGAGAAGCTTTATTGAATGTTGCAGCAAACACAGCAGATTGAAAGATCAGCCAGTGCTTTGACACTAGAGCTCTCTTTCAGTATTGAGTTGTAAATGACTACAGCTGCAGCACTAGACTCATGTGAATCCTGCCTGACACAGGACACTCAGATACGGCTCATCTTCAGGAGAGAGCAGCGCTCACTGGAGAAACATCAGCACTGCGAGCGACTAACAGAGACTCTTGTGGAACGAGACCTCATGAGGAGCTCCAGCATGTGTTACTCTGCAGACGTACAGCTCTCCCTCTTCCCAGCGTGCTTTGCTGAGGGTCAGGACGCTACTGCGGCTGTAGCGGCCGTCCTGCTCGCTCTCTGCGCTGGTCACAACCCCCTCGGTGACCTCTGACCCGTCAAGTGTCCAGCTCACCAGCGCCCCCTGTGGAGAGTAAGAGCTGAGCAGACAGAGCAGTGCGGCTGAGTCTCCAGAGATCTGAGGGCTTCAGTGTGGGACCAGCTGCAGGAGACAAACACAACACATTCACAAACACACAGAAAACACACTGCAGCTCCAGCACTCTTCTGCCCTGCAGCATTCACAGCATTTCCACATGAGACGTGAGGAATGCAGTAAAAATCACAACAATCAACAACATCTTATTCAACATCACTACAGCTGATACATCTATACCCTAAACAAACGACACAATCACTCTATACATTTAAATGAAACCTCATAAATGAAACTAAACATACTAAGACACTGACTGTAAATCCAGTAGTTTTGATATCCTGACATAACATTTTGTTTATGTGAGATGTTCTGCTCATCTTTTTTTATACTTTTGAAACATAAATTTAAATATATATTATTTGACTTTAACTTACAATATATTACTGTTCAGAATTAGAAAATAACTGAATCAAATAAGTGTACACAGATTTATGTATATTAATACCACTGAAGTATAAGAACAACATGAGCAAAACAGATTCAAAACCATTAAATGAACTACAGAAAGTTGCTACATGTACATTGTAACATCAAATCCCCTTTTTCTGTACAATAAAAAAAGATTAGCTATATGTGACCCAGGACCACAAAACCCGTCTCAAGTAGCAACAGACAAAAATACATTGTATGGGTCAAAATTATTGATTTTTCCTTTATTCCAAAAATCATTAGGATATTAAGTAAAGATCATATTCCATGAAGATTTTCTCAATATTTAGATTTTTTGCACCCTCAGATTCTAGATTTTCAAATAGTTGTATATCGGCAAAATATTGTCCTGTCCTAACAAACCATACATCAATGGAAAGCTTATTAAAAAATGACCCTTATGACTGGTTTTGTCGTCCAGGGTCACATATATGAACACATGTAGAAATTAATGAAAGAAAAAACTGTGATAAACTAATAAAACTCATAGTGTGATACATTTTGAAATACATTTGAGTGTTTAGACAGGAATTGTTTGTTCAAAGTTAATAATTTAGATCTGTCAAATATAGAAACATTTTCAAACAATAAACAATCTAAACAATATTTTGGATTAAATATTTATTATAAATAGTATTTATTGTTGCAAAAATTATATATATAAATATATATATATATATATATATATATATATATATATATATACTTTTTTTTTTTTTTTTTTTTTCTTTACAATCTAAATTGTATGTTTGCAGTGGAGAATTAAAAAGACGGACTTACTGAGCACCAGTTTAGTTCCTCCACCGAAAGTCCACCACAGTGATACAATCTAATGAAGCGGTCGTACAAAAACCTCTATTTCACTCGAGTGAACACAAACTCCAGCAGAGAGAGAAACAACACTTCAACACACTGATAGAAGAAACACCTCAGCTGTTAACAACAGTCATTTAGTTTTGAGAAAATGCTTTTCAAAATGTAAGAATAAAACATTCACATAAAACATTCAAAATATGCTGATTGCTGATATAACAATTTTTAAAGATATATATTTAATGACCTTTGACCTCTTTTATCATGGATGATGTTGTGTTTCTCATAATAATGGTTCTGTTCTTCATATGCAGCTCAATCATCATTAATCCAAAAAAGTGAAAAAACTGCAGATGAATTAAAAATGTCTCATGCACACTAATTAATCTTTAGTAAACTGACTTTCATTAAAGTTGCTGAACAGTTACCAACAATAATATAATGTAGCTCCGTGAGTTGCACTGTTTCCTTACAGCATGAACCCAGCAGGCACACAACGTCATAAGACGTTGATATTTTGTTAAATTTCGGTTGCGATGTCGGATGACCAAAATTCAATGTAAATTCAAAGTCTAATGTCAATGTTAAATTGATGTCCAATACCGACGTCAGCTGATGTTGAGATTTTGTTGTTTTTAGGTTGTGCAACCAAAATCCAACGTTAAGTCAACGTCAAATTAATGTCAAATATTGACGTCAACCCGATTTTCATTTTCAACCAAAATGCAACGTCTGTCCTACGTCATGTCCAACGTCAACCTGACGTTACATAGACGTCTGGTGCCTGCTGGGAAGGTCCCTGGTTTGAGTCACTGAGCAGAAATTTGACATTTCAAAAGTCTTTTTTTTTTTTTAAAACTTTACTTTTGAAATCTCTGGCCCTGTAGTCAACAATAGTTACTAAAATTAACAATCACATTTTATTTTAAGGTCCAGTTCTCACTATTAACAAACCATTAATTATGACTTTTGCCTTAAAAAAAAACAACTAATTTCCTACTTATTAATAGTTAGTAAGGTAGTTGTTAAGTTTAGGTACAGCCAATATGTTAATAATAAGCATGCTAATAAGCAACTATTTAATAGTGAGAATTGGTTCCTATACTAAAGTGTTACCAAAATAATATTAGTGAGAATGTAAAATCAAATATACTATAATATAGGTTTGTTAGCAGCACAATCTGTTGTAAATCCTGCCCACTTCTTTGCATCGTCAGCACATGCTTCAGTGCTCTGAGAGTGTTTATAGTGCTGTGAGTTTAACACTTCATGACTGAGAGCAGAACACAACACAATCTTCATCATCACACAAGACTAAACAACAACAATGAACAACATCATCATCCTCATCTGGACCGTTGCAGCTTTTATTCAAGGTGGAATATTAAGTTTTGATATGAATAATAAGCTATTGTTGTTGTTATTTTACCATTATAATATACCAATATTCTGCTATAAAGGTGATTTACTGACAAACTGACTTTTTTTTCTTTTCTTCAGAATCCAGAGGAGTCACTCTAACTCAACCTAAAGTTAAAACTGTCCAGCTCGGTCAAACAGCTACAATAGAGTGTAATATAGATGTAGGAATACTTAGCAACTACTTAGCCTGGTATCAGCAGAAACCTGGAGAAGCTCCTAAACTCCTCATATATTATATAAACACCCTCCAGTCAGGAACTCCATCTAGATTCAGTGGCAGTGGAACAGCAAGTACTGGAAAAGATTTCACTCTGACCATCAGAGGAGTCCAGACTCAAGATACAGGAGATTATTACTGTCAGAGTTTACACTGTCCTAGTAGCTGTGTGTTCACACAGTGATAAAGAGTCGTACAAAAACCTCCGTCAGTCAGAGTCACAGTGACTGCACTGATACAGCTGAGAGATACTGCAGCTGCTGATGGATGTGAATCTTCTCAAACACTCTTAGATCATTATATTACAATGCAGAACACTATCTAATAATGAATTAAATCTGCACTGGTTAGGTTAATCACTATAATGGCTAAATAAAAAAGGCTTAACTCTCAACATCTCAAAAAATCATCCACTGTCCACAGCATTGCAGTCAAAAACTGTATTAAACTTTATTATATTTAAAAATAAAATACTGTAACACTTTCAAGGACCAATTCTCACTATTAATTAGCATGCATGTTACTAGCATATTGGCTCTTCATTGGTACTTATAAAGCACATTTTAATGCGTTATTCTGCATGACCATATTTTACATCCTTTTATACTCCACAACTATTGATAAGCAGCAAATTAAGACTTTATTCAGGCAAATGTCTTAGTTAATAGTTGTTTAATCATGAGAATTGAATTAAAATAAAGTTTTCTCTGGCTTGTACAAAGTGAATTTTGACCTGTGTTGCGGTTAGTTTAGAGGCTGAACAAAATAACGTCTTGATGCTGAACATCCCAAAATATCATCCATTGTCAACAGAGTTGCAGTCAAAAACTGAATTAACTAAAATATTATATTTACAAATTAAAATACAAAGAATCAATACAAAGAATCAAAAAAAATATTCGGTCTAAATTTACATTTTATGCAATTTTTATGTAAAGTTTTAACATAAACAAATCAATAAACTCAATGTGATTCATAAGCATCAGTCATATGTGAATGAAACAGGTAAGATTTTTGTAATAATTCACAGCAAAGTCCCCACACTGCTCAGTGTTCATGTGTTTCCACACTACAGAGTGTTCAAGTAGAATTGAAGCAGTGTTGGAGTTAAGCAGATAATTATGTGATGATTGATCATTAATGATGAACAGCTGCTTGTTATCAAGAAGAATCACCGAAGGAAAGAGAAACACAAGAACTACAACTGACTTCAGCCACAGCCGAAGATGAAATTATAACTGAAATAAAAGAAGACATTAAATCCTTTAAGATCTGATTAAACAACTCCACAAACAGCATCAGACTGACCAGACTGACTTTATTTCTGTCAGACTTCTAGAGACGCACTTATTGAGAATTAACAGAGGTTTAGATGCTTTATTGTTTTGTTTGAAATCACCATCAGAGACCAGTGTTTCATTTTGTTGGGCTCTTGACTCTTGACATTTTGTTGTTAATATTATGTTGATTGCTTTAATTGTGTGTTCATATAGAACACATTAAGCTTTGCCAAATGAAAAAGAGTTGTGGGCAAATGATCCACTGATCTCATTTCAAGTCCAATATCTGATTATATGGATGTTGTACTGCTTTAGATTTTTATTGTTGCTTCAGATCTTGCAGTATTGTCAATATCAGATAATTTGAATAATTTACAAATCACTTTGTGCACAAAACTTTTCATCTGTTTCTGTCCAACGACCACAGACATCAAGAATCAGCATATGCATCTCAACAATGGTGATAGTCAACAAAATATTCAGCTAAAACTCTGAACATCACAAAACATGCTACTAAAAAGTTACAACTAAAACAGCAAATGTACAATAAAATAGTAAGAATAAAAGAAAATAATCAGACAATTCAGCTGCATTGTTTATTCATGCTGCAATGCATGCTGGGATACATGGGAGAGTCTTGTACTATGTTGGTAATTGAATTACATAAAATGTAAATTAAGACCGAGTCATTTTTTTTTAGTGTATCATCACAATGAACATCAGTCTTGTATTTCTGAAGAGAACGAGTCAGTGTTTTAATATGATCATCATGTTTTAGGTGTAATATATGATCCCTGTCAATCAGACTGCAGACGTGCTGTCTGAACGTGATGCTTTCCATTTGGCCCACAGGAAGATTTACATCCTCAAGCAATTGACCATATGCATGATTACTTCCTGGTTTTAGATAAGCTAGGTCAGTCATTTCCGGTCAACTATACTGTGCCGTAAAGGGATTGCCCTTTGCTCGGTTTCTCTGCGTAATCTATTAACAATTTGAAGAAAAGTTTTGTTTGTGTAAGAGGATCAATCATCCACGTACACTGTTTCAGGAATGACAAACGTGAATGTTAAATCATGCCACGAGTCATTGCTATGATTGACCGTGATAACGGAACGAAACGTCTGACAAGCCGATGTCAAAATAGAGCTGAGCATTAAGTGATTCAGACTCAATTTACAGTAGCAAATCTACATAAGTAACAAGTCTGTGTTGGCTGAATATATTTAGCAGCTTACAGTTAAAGATAAAACTTAAACGATGTAGTTATTAAATTAAATTTAATAAATATTTCAAACTATTGAATGCATTATTTATTTGGTATACATTAATATTTAACTTATTTAATTTGTATTCAACTATTTAGATATTTAAATAGCCAAATAACCATTATAGGCTGTTTTTCTGGGCTTATGTATAAAAAAAAATGTATGACTTTGTGACTTCCTGCACTTGCTATAATTTATACTTCAGTGCAGTAAAGTACTAAAATTTGTTATATTCATTTTATAATAAATCCAAAAGCAAGACGTGAAACAAACAAAAAAATCCATCCTTGCCATCTCTCTTTGTCATCTCCTGGTTAAAATGGTAATTTCATGTCATTTTTATCTTAAAAAGTCTTTATTTTTCCGCCAAGAGACACATTTTGGCACATTACATTATATCGTCTTCATGAATGAAAAGTGAACCTTTAAAGTGAATTTTACTGCACAGCTGTAGAGTTGAGAAATAATAAAGGCTTTAAAATGTTATAAGATTTAAAAAATTGTGTTCATAAAGGTACGATAGGACCTATTGATTATCAATAATACCATTATGATGCCGTTTAAGAGATTAGCCTAAACAGTTATGATAGTGTTTATTTGTCGGCATTTAGATGTACCCAGTAAAATCCCCAGAGTTAAATCAACACTGCTTCAGACTGTATTCGGTCCCACTTCAAATAGTGTTAAAGTAACACTGAAGCAGAGTTAAAGTTAATGAGATAATTAAGTGATTGCTGATTGAGCATTAGTGATGAACACCTGCTGTTAACAAACAAAATTACTGAAAAAGAGAGAAACACAAGACCTACAACTGACTTCAACCACAGCCTTAAATAAAATCTAATTATTTTAAATCAATGCGCACATTTTTTTGACATGCAAGCATATGAATCTCAACAATGGTGACAATCAACAAAATGCTTCACACTGCATTGCATGCTGGGTAACACCATAGTAAAAACTCCCATCATGCTGTGCAGTATGAATAATTATTATCACCACTGTTGTGGATCGTATGATAAGTGTTCATGTCTAAAAGCTTGACCTGAGGCTCTTCATTATTGAAGTACCATATGTTTTTATATATATAGGCCTATATATATATATTTGTTGTGTGGTTGTTTGTTAGTTGATGGATTTCAGTCAATAACCAAAGAGAACAAGAACCCACTTTGTGTTGATTAATCAAAGCTTCTGAGAACAGCAATGATCAAGTGTTTGCAATACAACACTGTTGCTAATGCTTAGAAGCAAATTATTTAAAAGTTCTACAAGGGACAAGAGCCCAACTAAAGCAAACACTGACCTCCATGATGGTGGCATCATTTTTTGACCAATAAAACATCAACATCTGATCCTCTGTTAATTCTCAATAAGACCTTCTGCAGATGTCTGACAGAAATATAGTCAGTCCAGTTAGTAATGAGTGAAGCTGGTGATGCTGTTTATAGAGTTGTTTAATCCTCCTCTGCTGAGATCTTCAGAGATTTAATGTCTTCTTTTATTTCAGTTGATTTTATCAAAGGCTGTGGCTGAAGTCAGTTGTAGTTCTTGTGTTTCTCTTTTTCTTCAGTGATTCTGCTTGTTAACAGCAGCTGTTCCTCACTAATGCTCAATCATCACTTAATTATCTCATTAACTTTAAATCTGCTTCAGTGTTACTTAAACACTGTTTGGAGTGGGACCAAATGCATTCAGAGCAGTGTTGATTTAACTCTGGGTATTTTACTGTGATACTGTAGTAGAGAAGAAAGCGGTTTCGGACGCAGCCTGTGTCTTGGTATCAGCAGAAAACTGGAGAAGCTCCTAAACTCCTCATTTATTAATAACTACATGCAGGTATTTTTGGTAACACTTTACAATAAGGTTCTTTAGTTAACATTAGTTAACTACATTAGTTAACATGAACTAATAATGAATTGCACTTATACAGCATTTATTAATCTTTGTTAATGTTAATTTCAACATTTACTGATACATTATTAAACTCTTGATAACATTAGTTAATGCACTGTGAACTAACATGAACAAACAATGAACAGTTAACTAATTAACTAATGTTGAACTAATGAACCTTATTGTAAAGTGTTACCGTATTTGTTTTTAATATAAGTGTAATGTAAAAACATGTGTACACAGTAAGTGCATTGTATCAAATTATTAATTTCGAATGTAAGTACATCATATTTAAGGCCACCTAATATAAAGTGGGACCAAATATTTTAAATGAATCGTAAAGAACTACAGTTTAACATAATTTAATATATTAAAATATATTGTAAATAGCTTAAACTTGATCTTAAACATATCTTGAAATATGCTTAATATATTTATTGTTTCAAAATAATACATTAAATATCTATTTAGTATAGCATAATTTAAATATACTAAGTATGTCCAAAAAAGTACAACTTAAATATATTTCCTTTTCACCTGGTCTGCTTGACTACAGCAGAAGTGAAACTGGTGTGTTTCAGTCCAGATCATGTAACCAATCAAACAGTGACTCTGGGAGTGTGGGCTGAAAATCTCATTTGCATTGTCAGGGTGGAGTGATTGTGATCCTCTCAGAATAGAGCAGCTCTGTCTCCAGAGACCATGTTCAAACCCCAAGAGCTTTATTTGACTAGATTTACTGATCAAGCTTCTGAAAAGCACCTGAACAAACACTACATGCATCTTCATCTGTTAGTTGAATGATGTTGTCAGACACAAATGGAGCTTGTTGAGAAGCTTTATTGAATGTTGCAGCAAACACAGCAGATTGAAAGATCAGCCAGTGCTTTGACACTAGAGCTCTCTTTCAGTATTGAGTTGTAAATGACTACAGCTGCAGCACTAGACTCATGTGAATCCTGCCTGACACAGGACACTCAGATACGGCTCATCTTCAGGAGAGAGCAGCGCTCACTGGAGAAACATCAGCACTGCGAGCGACTAACAGAGACTCTTCTGGAACGAGGCCTCATGAGGAGCTCCAGCATGTGTTACTCTGCAGACGTACAGCTCTCCCTCTTCCCAGCGTGCTTTGCTGAGGGTCAGGACGCTACTGCGGCTGTAGTGGCCGTCCTGCTCGCTCTCTGCGCTGGTCACAACCCCCTCGGTGACCTCTGACCCGTCCAGTGTCCAGCTCACCAGCGCCCCCTGTGGAGAGTAAGAGCTGAGCAGACAGAGCAGTGCGGCTGAGTCTCCAGAGATCTGCAGCAGAGACACTGAGGGCTTCACTGTGGGACCAGCTGCAGGAGACAAACACAACACATTCACAAACACACAGAAAACACACTGCAGCTCCAGCACCCTTCTGCCCTGCAGCATTCACAGCATTTCAACATGACTTTCAGCAGCATTCATCTTATTCAACATCACTACAGATGTACAATATACAAACTACACAATCACTATATACATTTACATGGAACCACATAAATGAAACTTAACATACTAAAGTCCTATTTGGACGGTAATTGTTTCTCATATGGATTACATTTTTGTTTATTTTATAAAATAAAATAAAATGTATTTTATTTACAAATTTATACTTACTATTGTGGAAAATGTATTTTAAAAAATACTTATTATATTAAATGTATTCTTATTATTCCAAGCATACTTTATAATAAATAATCCTATTTATTATTTGATTATTTAAATATGCTGTTTAAAAATAGGAAAATAGACGTGCTATTGTTGTATATAATTATACGTGATGTAGTTATGTATATAATAACTGTATATAGCCTAATACACATTTTAAAATTGTACTTCATACAAGCTGCTGTCTAATAAAGACTCATTTCGAGTGTTTACATGCTTTTCTTCTCTTTCTGCTCACATTCGCTGTGGTGGAGCAGTTATAAAATATTGTTATTTTAAATACTTTCCAGCATTTCATAAATAAATATGTATGCAAATTACACTGAAGCGCAACAGTTACCGTACGGTGTTCAGGAGTGCTCAAAAAGGGTTTAAACGAAGATTTTTTTTTAATCGATTTATTCTTGTTAACTCAGAGATGTGGATTCGGACGGCAGTTAAATCACCACACGACCTTGGTGTTTGTCAAAAAACAGTATGTGATTCAGCCGGGGATTTTTACACGAGTGGTGAGAGAAAAACACTGACATCTGGATTCAAACGGCATTAAAATCATCAACTACTCTGTAAATGCTGAAAATCACTTACGTCCCCCTGAGAAACAATTACCGTCCGAATATGACTGCTTTCATTGCAGTTATTCTTATATTCAAACATAAAGATCTAATATTTTAGTTCATATATTAACTTATATTTTTCTTTACAATTATCCAAAATGTAACAAAAAATGTACATACATTTATTTTTAATGTTTTTCTTGTATTATAAATCACTAATTTTTAAGCACAACATGAGATTCAAAATCATTGACTGAACTACAAAAGTAACTACATCTATATTCAAATATCACTTTTTCATGTATGAAATCTATAATAAAAATTGAAGTATTTATGAACACAGTGTAAAATGAAGGAAAAACAAACCTGAGATGAACTGATAAAACTCATATTCAGTAACATTATAGAAATGTGTTTAGACAAGATTTGTGTGTTCAGTAAGAATAATCCAGTTCTTAATGTGACAAAAATTTTCAATTAAACATTTATTATGCATTTTTTTGGCTGTTTTAAAATTTTCTTATTTTTAATTATTTTTTAATTAAATTATAATATTTTGATATAGGAGAATTGAAAAGACAGACTTACCGAGCAGCAGTTTAGTTCCTCCACCGAATGTCCACCACAGTGATACAATCTAATGAAGCGGTCGTACAAAAACCTCTATTTCACTCGAGTGAACACAAACTCCAGCAGAGAGAGAAACAACACTTCAACACACTGATAGTAGAAACACCTCAGATGATGACAAAATCATTTCCTAATATTTGGTATTCTTTTCATAATGTGTTGAAGAGTTTAATCATCTAATTTACAATAGACTTGATTCAGTCTGACTTTATTGTACCATATATTTCTCCTTCATTCTCTTGTTGTGTGCTGACTAACAATTTTTTAAGGGAATATATTTGATGAGCTGTGACCTCTGAGGTGACCTTTCACTTCTATTATTATGATGATGTTGTGGAGTTTCTCATAATGATGCTTCTGTTCTTCATCTTGATTCATCATCATGATTCACAGAAAAACATGCAGCTTCAGTCAAATTAATGAGTAATTCTGAACTTTAGATTTATGTTTTTCAGTCTAGTCTCATTTGACACAATTATGAATCCTGATTATCTTTTTACAAGATTTACTATATAGCAAATATCAACATTGATTCAACATTAAAAAGACCACAATGGACATGAAATCAACTCTTTCCCCCCAGGTTGTTCTAAATACAGTAAAAAAAAATTAAAATAAAATAAATAAGTAAATAAAAAGAAAGAAAGAAAAGTATACATGATTTTAGTAATAACAAAACTTTTTTTTTTTTACAAATGTAACATTTTGTAAACATTTGATTTTTTTAAATCATCTACACTCATGATATGAAAAATCCAGTCATTTCATTGAAATTTTTTTATGCATAATGTTGGTCCCTCCAAAAAAAAAAAAAAAAAGATCATGCAGCAATGCGTGCTGGGAGCCATGGATGAGTTTTATACAATGCTAGTACCCAGCATGCATTGCAGCATGATTTTTATTTTATTTTTTTAATGGTCACCACATGTTGAGGTTCATAAATTGATTCTTGATGTCTGTGTGAGTCTAATTACTAAGATCTTCTGTAGATGTCTGACAGAAATAAAGTCAGTCTGGTTATTAATAAGTGGAGCTGGTGATGCTGTTTGTGGGGTTGTTTAATCAGATTTTGAGAGATTTAATGTATTTTATTTCAGTTGATTTCATCTAAGGCTGTGTCTGAAGTCAGTTGTAGTAGTTCTTGTGTTTCTCTTTTCTTCAGTGATTCTGGTTGTTAACAGCAGGTGTTCATCACTAATGCTCAATCAGCACTTAATTAATCACTTAATTACTTAACTGCAAGTTTTAAAACTTACATGGTTTAAGCCAAGGGAAATTTGTTTACTCAAACGGTTTGAGTTACGCTAACTTTTTGGATTTTACAGTGTAGATGCATTAATCTTGAATGACTAGAATATGTGAACACATTATTTCTTCAGCAGCACTTGAAACTGAAAATGTTGCATCCACACTGACAGATGTTAATATAAAGACTAGTGTCACATAATCCAGCCAAACAACGAACAAAACAAAACATTTTATAATTAATCAATATGCAAATTGTTTAAAAACACTACTCTGAAAATAAAACATATAGAGTTTATTAGTTTGGTAGCAGCTCAAGTTGTTGTACAGTGCCCTCCACTAATATTGGCACCCTTGATAAATATGAGCAAAGGCGGCTGTGAAAATAAATCTGCATTGTTTATCCTTTTGATCTTTCACTCACAAAATTCTAACCTATCATTGAAGTAAAACAATTGAAAGTGGGGAGAAAATCTCATGATGAAATAAATGTTTTTCTCCAATGAATGTTGGCCACAATTATTGGCACCCCTAGAAATTCTTATGAGTAAAATATCTCTGAAGTGTATTCCCATTCATATTTAATTTTTTTAGCACACCAGGGTGACTAGGAGCATGAAATTGTCCAGCCATGACTTTCTGTTCCACAGGATTATAAATATGAGGAACACAAAGGCCAAATTCCCTTAATCATCCATCACAATGAGAAAAACCAAAAAATATATTTCTGATGTGAAGAACAAGATTGTTGAGCATCACAAAATAGAAAGTGGTTGAAAGAAAAGAGTTAAAACATTGAAAATCCCCATTTCCACATCAGGGTAATAATTAAGAGGTTCCAATCAACTAAAGATGTTAAAAATCTGCCTGAAAGAGGACGTGTGTCTATATCGTCCTAATGCACGCTGAGGAGGAGAGTTTGAGTGGCCAAAGACTCTCCAAGGATCACAGCTGGAGAATTGCAGAGATTAGTTGAGTCTTGGGGTCAGAAACCTAAAAAATATATATATCAAACAGCCCCTAAATCACCACATGTTGTTTGGGAGGGTTTCAAGAAAAATTGTCCTCACTCATCCAAAAACAAACTCCAGCAAATTCAGTTATCAGACACGACTGGAACTTCAAATGGCACTGGCTTCTATGGTCAGACGAAACTGAAAAAAAGAGCTTTTTGGCAGCAAACCCACCAGATGAGTTTAGTACAAACAGGGATAAAAAAGTACCCCACATCCACGGTTAAATATACTGCTGGATCTTTAATGTTGTGGGCCTGTTTTTCTGCCAGAGGTCCTGAACATCTTGTTCAGATGCATGGCATCATGGATTCTATCAAATACCAACAGATAAAAAATCAAAACCTGACTGCCTCTGTTAGAAATCTTATAATGGGCCATGTTTTGATCTTCCAGCAGGACAACAATCCAAAACAAACATCAAAATAAACACAAAAATGGGTCACTGAGCACAAAATGAATATTTTACCATTGCTGTCTCTGTCCTCTGACCTGAACCCTGTAGAAAATGAGTGAGGTGAACTGAAGAGAAGAAGCACCAACATGGAGCTGTGAATCTGAAGGATCTGGAGAGATTCTGGATGAAGAAAATGGTCTCTGATCTCTTATCAGGTGTTCTCCAAACTCTTCAGGCATTATAGGAGGAAACTCAGAGCTGTTACCCTGGGAAAAGGACGTTGCAATAATTGGGTGCCAATAATTGTGGCCAACATGAACTAGAGAAAGCATTTATTTCACAATGAGATTTTCTCCCCACTTTCAATTGTTTTACTTCAATGATAGGTTGGAATTTTGTGAATTTTTTGAATGAAAGATAAAAAGGATAAACAATGCAGATTTTTTTTCACAGCTGCCTTTGGACATATTTACCAAGGGTGCCAATATTAGTGGAGGACACTGTAAATCCTGCCCACTTCTTTGCATCGTCAGCACATGCTTCAGTGCTCTGAGAGTGTTTATAGTGCTGTGAGTTTAACACTTCATGACTGAGAGCAGAACACAACACAATCTTCATCATCACACAAGACAAAACAACAACAATGAACAACATCATCATCTTCATCTGGACCATTGCAGCTTTTATTCATGGTAGAATATTAAGTTTTGATATGAATAATAAGCTATTGTTGTTTATTACCATTTTAATACAGGCTACCAATATTCTGCTTTAAATGTGATTTATTGACAAACTGACTTTATTTTCTCTTCTTCAGAATCCAGTGGAGTCACTCTGACTCAACCTGAAGTTAAAACTGTCCAGCTCGGTCAAACAGCTACAATAGAGTGTAATATAGATGTAGGAATATACAGCACCCACTTATACTGGTATCAGCAGAAACCTGGAGAAGCTCCTAAACTCCTCATATATTATATAAACAGCCTCCAGTCAGGAACTCCATCTAGATTCAGTGGCAGTGGAACAGCAAGTACTGGAAAAGATTTCACTCTGACCATCAGAGGAGTCCAGACTGAAGATACAGGAGATTATTACTGTCAGAGTGCACACAGTGGTCCAGTGTTCACACAGTGATAAAGAGTCGTACAAAAACATCCGTCAGTCAGAGTCACAGTGACTGCACTGATACAGCTGAGAGATACTGCAGCTGCTGATGGAGGTTATTTCTCATTTACTCAAAAATGTTAAAGTCTTACTGATTTATGAATCTTTCTGGATCTTTAATGTGTTTTTCACTCATAACTTCACCATGGATGTATTTAATTCATCATTCAAAATGTTCCACCATTAAACAATCCAATGAAATCTAACAATACTTATGCAGAGAAACAGCAGCCAGAGTCCTCGTGTCCTTTCAATCCAGAATTACACTAAATGAGTTCTGCCCAACATCTCCTTTTGTGTGTCATAGAACATTAATATCTTCTTCTTCTTCTTCTTTTTCTTCTTCTTCTTCTTCTTCTTCTTCCACTGTGAAAATCTCAAATGATGTATTGTGTTAAGAATCATTCTGTGATTGAAATGGTGGTGAAAATTATGTTTTTGGAGTTCACACAATCAAATGATATTTTCACACTTTTCCCATAATTTTCCCATAAGAAATGCGGTTTGTCTCTCTCTGCTGGTTTGGGGTTGATGTTAACAGCGGGGTTTGTCTCTCTCTGCTGGTTTAGTGTTGATGTTAACAGCGGGGTTTGTCTCCCTCTGCTGGTTTGGTGTTGATGTTAACAGCGGGGTTTGTCTCCCTCTGCTGGTTTGGTGTTGATGTTAACAGCGGGGTTTGTCTCTCTCTGCTGGTTTAGTGTTGATGTTAACAGCGGGGTTTGTCTCTCTCTGCTGGTTTGGTGTTGATGTTAACAGCGGGGTTTGTCTCCCTCTGCTGGTTTAGTGTTGATGTTAACAGTGGGGTTTGTCTCCCTCTGCTGGTTTAGTGTTGATGTTAACAGCGGGGTTTGTCTCCCTCTGCTGGTTTAGTGTTGATGTTAACAGCGGGGTTTGTCTCCCTCTGCTGGTTTGGTGTTGATGTTAACAGCGGGGTTTGTCTCTCTCTGCTGGTTTGGTGTTGATGTTAACAGCGGGGTTTGTCTCCCTCTGCTGGTTTGGTGTTGATGTTAACAGCGGGGTTTGTCTCTCTCTGCTGGTTTGGTGTTGAAGAGTCTCTTGAGGTAGTAGAGCTGCAGGTATCCGGCGGTGATGATGACCAGACTCTGGAGAGCAGACCAGCTGTTCACATAAGTGGAGTTGGACTGAAGCAGGTAGAAATCAGCGCCGCGTCTCATTCGCTCGTAGTTATAATGACGCCACATGTGGAAGACAAACCTCTGCAGCCTGCCGCTGCTTTCCTACATGAAGATTTGAGAAATGTGAATGAAATTTAATGTCAAAATGACATAAATTGCTCAAAATGTCATTACATATATATATATACAGTATATGTAATGCAAAAAAAGTGTTTTTTGTCCAAACATAACCAATTCTATTACATTTTTAATAAAGAAAAAACTATATATATTATTAATTATGTTGCTCAAGATATATCTTTTTAGTAAAGCTTTTAAATACTTATTATAAGTATTATGTTATATTCTGCTTTTGTAATGTGTTGTACCGGTTGTTAATCAATTCTTGAACTCAGAAATATAAATATGTGGGTGAGGAGGTTATGATAATTAACAGGAAGTAATATTTCAGTAAGGATGTGCTTGTTGCTGCTAGATGTAGTTGTTTATACCTCAATGAAGGACAATGTACTATTTATCTGTTTCATATCCTCTTCTTTCTTTTTCTTCTCTTCTTCCTTTTGTTTCTCGATGTCCTTTTGTCCCTCGTAATACACACCGAAGTTCAGGAAAACCTGCATGCTCCCGAAGCGATTGTGGAAATTACTGAAGCACATCTGATAAAAACCTGCACACATAAAGATTTTTTTTTTTTAATTCATTATTTTCAAAGCTTGAATATAATTATGGCACTTTAACGATAATTAATTTTGTATAATTTCCACTTTAATGTTTTAAATAACAGCATACAAATTCAGAACAACATGAATTTTTAGTTTTTGAGTGAATTATGTTACATGCATGTTACATGTGAAACTAACTTTGATTTAACTAAAACATTTTTAAAAATCTGTTCATAAAGTAGCAGCAGATATACTAAAACTCTTATGACTTACCAGTCTCCTTAACACTGAAGGCAATCTGACCACTTGCATCATCAACTGTGTCGACTATTAGGCCGCTCGGAGCATTAACAATCACAGAGAGATGTCTGTCCAGAGCCACACCAGTCACCAGCTGGACCTGAACAAACACAGAGTGAACTATAGCATTCAAAGGATTCAAGACCTACCTATATTTACATGTAGAATAATGCCTTATCAATGTCTTACCATGAAGTGTAAGTAGAAGCGCTCACCGAAGTGAGCAAAGTGCCAGAAGCACTGGAGGTCTCCAGCACGCAGCATGATGGAAAAGTCATACTGATCGGCTCCCCAGAAAAGCTCCTGTTCAGAAAGCTCTGGATGAGGGTCGTTCAGCGCTCCGCTGTTGCTCAACCCAAATAATAACAGAAGACAAACCAGATAAAAGCCTTTCTGTAACATTTCAAATGTGTATTATAATAGGCTGTAAGTTAAATGAATCAGGAGCTGCTCAGTTTCTGAGAGCACTGCAGTTTCTGATGATGATTAACTTTGAGTCTGACGTGTTACAGCTGGGAAAATAAAAGATATGCCACAGCTGCTCTGGAAAACATTTCTGAAGCGCCCTCACAACAGTTTTTACCATACATCTCGATTCCTCATATACTTACTGTACTGTAATCTGCTACTTTGCACTAAAACTGTAAAATCTCCACCTTTTACCATATTATTAGTATTATTATGCAATATATTTTACAATTAATATTCTAATTTACATTCAATATATTTTGTAGGCTATTGTTTTTAAACAATGTTTTCAATGCTGACTTAAGAGTAAAGATGAAAAGATGAAAGAGATAAAAATTCAAAGGGCATTAAAGATATTATTCCGCTGTAGTACAGAAGTGCGGTACCGTAACCTTGATTTTTTTATTTATGTAATAAAAAGATAGAGGGATGAGTAGATGAGGGCTGAACCATGTAAGGGAGCTGTCTCTTATGGCCACACCACCCTAAGCGCGTCCGATCTTGGAAGCTAAGCAGGGTCGGGTCTGGTTAGCATGGGGCATCTGACAGAGTGTTAGGACCCAGAAGTGAAGATATGAATTAATATTTTTTTGGTAATTCATTAAATATTGCTGCTAAAAAATAACCAGTAACTAGTATTCTGAGTAGTTTCTGAGAAGAGTACTTTGTACTTTTACTTAAGTACCGTTTTGGCACCAGTACTTTTATTTGTAATTGAGTATTATTTCAGCAATGTAACAGTACTTGTACTTAAGTACAAATTTTCAGTACTCTTTCCACCACTGTTATTAGGTTTATTGTCAGCCCAGTAAAATAATCAAACACTCACTGCTGATAGTGTCTGTCTGATTTCTATAGCTCATATTCATTACAAAGTATTAAAGCTTCTATTCATCTGAGGTCTGAGACTGACAGCTGCCTGTTCTGTGTATGAAGAGCATTTACATAGAGAGACACTTTGCATGAGAGTGTTTATAGTGCTGTGAGTTTAACACTTCATGACTGAGAGCAGAACAGAACACAATCTTCATCATCACACAAGACTAAACAACAACAATGAACAACATCATCATCCTCATCTGGACACTCACAGTGTTTGCTCAAGGTTTGTAGTAAAACTTTCAGAATGATTATTAATTATTTTCAAATGTGAAATATACGTTATTGTAATTTGTGTCCTGTTTTCCTTTGTTTCAGAGTGTAGAGGACAGTATACAGTAACTCAGAGTCCATCAATAACAGCAGCTCAACCAGGACAAGAAGTCAGAATAAACTGTAAAACCAGCAGTTCAGTGTATGGTAGTAATCGTTTAGCCTGGTACTTACAGAAACCTGGAGAAGCTCCTAAACTCCTCATATATTATGCAACAAGCCGTTACACTGGAACTCCATCTAGATTCAGTGGCAGCGGATCTAACAGTGATTTCACTCTGACCATCAGTGGAGTCCAGACTGAAGATACAGGAGATTATTACTGTCAGAGTTTCCATGTGATCAACAGTAAATATGTGTTCACACAGTGATAAAGAGTCGTACAAAAACCTCCGTCAGTCAGAGTCACAGTGACTGCACTGATACAGCTGAGAGATACTGCAGCTGCTCTACAACACAATCACACACAACACTGATCAACACAAACACTAATCACACAATATCATTACTATTAAGAAAAATATTGTATTTCTGAAGAGAACGAGTCAGTGTTTTAATATGATCATCATGATTTAGGTGTAATATATGCACTGTAAAAAAAATCCGTTAAATTTACGGTAAAATACCGGCAGCTGTGGTTGCCAGAACTTTACCGTGAAAAATACGGTAGCAACATTTTAGAATTTACAAAACTTTTTAAATTTACAGTGAAAAACCATATTTCATTAAATGATACAATGCTAATATACAAACTTTTCAGTTAACTCATTTTATTTGCAGAAACCGACTGCACTTAAATTGTCCAACTGCCATTTGTTTATAAACTAATATTTACGATGTTTAATTAATGTGAGCATAAAGATATTGAGAACTATTTTGCTTGAATACACGAAGAAAAATCTACTGATTTATGCAAAGTCATTAAAAGCATCAATTCATCTCAAATCTCTTGCAGATGCAGCACCCACACGTTTGATTGAACTACACAGCTACTACCTTTTAAAAAAGCAACATGCAGCATAACATCAGTGTTTCTCTGTCCGTCCTTAACTTAAACATAGGCTCTACTCTCCAGCACAATGGTGACCCACAAAACACAACCGGAAGTTGACTCTTAGGTTTTACAGTATTTTGCTGTTTTTTTTTCTTGATTTTACGGTGAAATACCGGCAGCTGTGGTTGCCAGTAATCTACTGTTTTTTAAATTTACGGTATATTTCTGTTAAAATTAAGTTTCACAGTGTGTTTTTTTCATCTCACACATTTAACCCCTTTAATCCCACAGCAAAATCCTCAGTTTTAAAGAGCACTTATATGTGTTCACACTACAGAGTTTTGAAGTTAATGAGATAATTAATTGACTAATTAAATGAGGATTGAGCTTTTGTGATGAACACCTGCTGTTTAAAAAGTAGAATCACTGAAGGAAAGAGAAACAAGAGCAGAGAAACAAAACTTACAGCCAAAGCTAAAGATGAAATCAACTGAAATAAAACACATTAAATCTCTGAAGATCTCAGCAGAGGGTGATTAAACAACTCCACAAACAGCATCACCAGCTTCTTATTACTAATCACTTTGACTTTATTTCTGTCATATGTGTACAAAAGCTCTTATTGAGATTTTAGGTGTTGTACTTTCATTTGAAGTCACCATATTGGCGATCAGTGGTTGCTTTAGTTGGGCTCTTGAACCTTGACTTTTTAAAATTAGTTTTTTGTTTGGTTTCTTTGATTAGCTGTTTCTTAAACACAGTTTTTAAAGCAAGAAAAACCAAAAAAAATCTGTGATGAGAAAAATGATGTTTGTGATTTCAAAACCATCATGATCTAGTCTGATTCACTGATCTTACCCATTGTTTAAGCTCTTTTATTAAATATGTGGTATGTTAATACACTTACATTGCACTGCTGACTACAGCAATCAAATGTTGTTAAACAGTTCTAAGCACAATATGCACAAATAAATGTATTGAACTACGGCAGAACTTAAACACACACAGACATCAACAATCAGCGTATGAATCTCAAAATTGGTGACAATCAAAAATGATGAAAAAAAAAAAAAAAAATCGGTTCTACTGAACATCACAAAACAGTTTACTGAAAAGTCACAACCAAAACAACACCAAAATAAAAGCAAATAAAGAAAATAGTAAGAACATTCAGCTGCATTATTTATTCATGCTGCAATGCATGCTGGGAGTTTTGTACTGGCACCCAGCATGCTTTGCGGCATGAATTGTTGTTTTTTTATAATTAATAGTCACCATTGTTGAGGTTCATGTGCTGATTCTTGATGTCTGTGTGTGTTTAAATAGTGCTGTAACTCTAAAGGTTTTGTGTATAAAATATTTTCAAATTCATTCATAGTTTTTCAACTTATCTTGTTGAGTAATATTATTACCATAAACAATATGAAATGAATTACAAGTCACCCATATCTTTTGACACTGATTAAGATCAGTGAATCATCAACGATTAACCAAATCTACTTAATTGTTATGGCTCTTAGCTCTTCTTGTTATATAAATGTGTGTCACAAACACAGTTATAACAGCCAGAGAAAAACTAATGTTAAAGAGTCAAGGGTCAAGAGCATAACTAAAGCAAACACTGATCACCAAAATGGTGAAGTCAATCAAAACATTTGAAATAAAATATAAACCTCTGTTAATTCGTAGATATATGATAGAAATGAAGTAAAACTGGTTAGTAATAAGTGGAGATGGTAATGCTGTTTGTGGAGTTGTTTAATCATCCTCTGCTGTTTTATTTCAGTTGATTTCATTCAAGGCTGTGGCTGTATGTCAGTTGTAGTTTTGTTTCTTGTTCTTTCCTTCAGTGATTGTGTTTTTTTAACAGCAGCTGTTCGTCAGTGGCTGAATTCACTCATATGTTCTCAATCACTCTGTCTAGCAGACTATATAGTGAACTAATGTAGGGACTAGTGAATGAGGGTGTAGGGTGTGGTTTCAGACACAGTCTACGAGTGTCGACTCTGAGGCTACTTTCTCGAAAACAAAGGTTAGATCTATTACAGTTATTCACTGTATATAGTAAGGAAACTTACTGTTAATCATTTAACAGGTTTTTACTGTGGCATTTTTACAGTCTTTTACCGTTAAAATCACGATCATTTTTTACAGTGTGATCCCTGTCAATCAAACTGAACAGACTGCATTCAGTCACTTCTGCTGTCTGGACGTGATGCTTTACATTTGATCCACAGAAAGAAATTACATTCTTACACAATTACTGTCAGAACGATTGAGTCTGTATTTGCAATCATAGATTTTTATGATTTTACTGACATTTTCATATACATTATCCCTTTGAAACGTAATGGGTTTGTCTGCTCCCAGGTGGAAAATACATACTATTGAATGAATTAAAAATAAACTTAAAAGTACATTTGAACATTTGTATCCACAACATTTGAAGTGCATTAAAATATATTAATATTTAATATATTTCTAAAAACCATGCTAATAAATACATGCTTAGTTGAGCTTTTAAATAATATTCTGAACACAAGTATACTTTAAGTGAAGTTTTAGTATATTTTTTCTTACTCATTTTAATTTTACTCTTACTTAAAGTATATTTTATGTGTACTTTGTGTAAGAAGATAACAAAATGATTCAGGTTTTATAGGGTTTAATGTATAAGTACTTTATAACAATGTGTAGGCCTGCTGCAATGTGTTTTAAATATTTCTATAATGAGCATGTGCTTCAATCTGCTTTTCAAAAGATAGATATTTAATATATATATATATATATATATATATATATATAAATAATATATTTTATATAGCACATTAATTCACTACCACATAAATACATTATAGCTATATGTGCCGTATGTTATGTGTGTTCTAAGTGTATTCTTACAATGTATAAACTTCTAATGTATTATAATAAAAAAGTAAACTATATGATTAAGCATTATAATAAGGATATTTAATTCTAAGAATTCTAAAAATTCTAATGTGTGTGCAAATTATAAACTTGGTTTGGATTGTATGGGTAGGTTTAAGGGTTTCAAGTTTTTGAAAAGGATACATTATCATCTCTGTGTAAAACAACAAAAACATGAATTTGATAAAATGGTGATGTCACACACGTGTATTATGTGTTCCGTCAGTGTGTGCACAGGTGCGTAGTGTGTCTTAACAAGACATCAGCAGTTACTGGCCTGGTGTGCATAATACAGCATTTGTAGTCAATCTTTATGGATCCATGTGAATAAGGGTTGTTTTGACAATGTTATCGTCTGTGAAACATGCAAAGAAAAAACTTTTATGTTTTTAGTACATTGTTGTCATGTAAATGTATTTATTTTATTCATATATTCATTTTTTTCAGATTATATTTTACTGATAATTTGTGTGTGTGTCTGTACAATATGTATGCACTGTGTGTGTGTGTGTGTGTGTGTGTGTGTGTGTGTGTGTGTTTGTTGTGTGTGTGTGTGTGTGTGTGTGTGTGTGTGTGTGTGTGTGTGTGTGTGTGTTTGTTGTGTGTGTGTGTGTGTGTGTGTGTGTGTGTGTGTGTGTGTGTGTGTGTGTGTGTGTGTCTGTGTGTGTGTGTGTGTGTTAATGTTAATGAAGTGCAGATCCATTACAGTCTTACACAGCTCGGTGTGGAGAATGTGGAGCTGTGAGAGATTCAGAGTCTGTCAGTTTTTGTTCAGCAGGTAAATCATCAGTACTAAACAAGCACATTATTATAACAGACACATGAGTCTCACAAGTAATTTATTGTCTGGCTGATCTGATTCTCTCATCTGATTTTCACACACAACTTCAGCGTGGATGGGTTTAGCTAATCATTCAAAATCAAAAACAGTGATTTAGTAACTGAGTGACACAGTGCCTCATTTATAAAGTGTGCGTATGCACAGATTTGATCATAGAGTGTGCATATGCTTAAATCCACGCCAGCACTCATATTTGTAAAAACTGTCTTTGACGTGGAAAAGTGCTTAGCGTCACGTCAGGGTCTGAGCAGATGTACACACTTTTTATTGTCGGAGAACTGCAGGTTTTTGGAAACGTGTTCTAAATTATGATGATTGGTGATCTTTTATATGTTAATGACATTAATTAGGATTCGTTTACAAGGCAGAGAGCTGAAACCATTCAGTTGCATGCAAGTTAAAGATCATTTGTGATTCATAGATTTCACATCTGAAAGAGACGCGTACACACATTTTCTGTTCGTACGTTCATTCTATGAATCACACATATGCATATTCAAGAGATGATCGTAAGATCAAATTTAGGATGGGTTCTGCACAACATTTTATAAATGAGGCCCACAGATACTGAAGGACACACATCAGAATGAATCATTCACTGAGTCTCATCACAGATCAACAGTTGATTCAAACATTCAGAAGATCAGTCTGACTGCTGAGAGTCTCAGTGTGAACAAACCTCATCTCTCCATTAGTCCAACTCAACCGACTCATTTCAGAGAATAAAGAGTCAAACAGTCAAACTCATATTTGAGTGATTCTGTTCCTCTCAGAATAGAGCAGCTCCATCAGCAGATGTTCAGAGTCCTCTCAGGAGCTTCATGATACAGTCAAACTGAAAACACACAGAATAACAATCAAGACAGACTGTAGACCATCTCTTCACACTCACTGTAGGAGAGATGATGCCTGACAATCAGAGAACAAATGTCAACTCAAAACATTAACTGTGTTTGGCCTTTATTTCTCTGATTATAACAAACAGCTTAGAAAACAAATGCTGATGTCAACACAAGATTACAAACATATCATTTAATTCACTGTAGCTGTTGAAAGCATCAGTGTAACGTTTTGAACAGACTACAAGTTTTTTTTGTTTTTTTTGCTGTTGTATTCCAAATAAACAGGAAATTGATATAAATCAAACTGTAAAGATCATTTCTGACATTGTGTCACTCACACAAATTATTGGCAATAAAATCCTGTAAAAATGATGTTAATTGCTGTAAAATGGATTACACTATAATACTGCAAGCAAATTACAGTTAATTGCTGTATGTGAAATACAGTCATTTGTAGCATTTTTTACAGCAACATTGAATTAAACTTGTAGTTTATTTTACAGCAATATTTTGTAATTTCACTAAAGTACAGTATTTACCTGGCAACAAAATCCTGTAAATACCCCTAAATCTAAGATGATGTCGTAATAATTTACCAATGAAAATGCTGTAAAGAATAATTTTAACAGTAAACTGTACACACTGTAAAACCCAACAAGTTAGGGTAACTCAAACCGTTTGAGTAAACCGATTGCCTTAAATATTTAAGTTTTTAAAACTAACAGTTATGAGTGCTCTGAACTTATTTCAGTCGAGTTCTCTAAAATAAGATATACATTGCAATTAAGCGTGAACAGACTCATTGTGTGTCTAATCTCTGATGTTGTACTGATTATAGTAAAAGTGGTTCTAAGAGCCTGTAGTTCTGTGGCAGTCAGTTAATATAAACAACTTTCCTAACAGTTTGTTCACAAAAAGTTTTCATCTGTGGTAGTAATTAGACTCACACAGATATCAAGAATCAACTTATGAACCTCAACAATGGTGACCATTTAAAAGAAAAAAAAAAAAACTCATGCAGCAATGCATGCTGGGAGCCATGGATGAGTTTTGTACTATGCTAGTACCCAGCATGCATTGCAGCATGATTTCTTTTTTTGTTTGTTTTTAATGGTCACCATGGTTGAGGTTCATAAGTTGATTCTTAATGTCTGCGTGAGTCTAATTGGTACCATAGATGAAAACTTTTTGTGGACAAACTGTCTTGAAAGTCCTTTAGATTAACTGACTGCCACAGAGCTACAGGCTCTTAGAATCACTTTCACTATAATCAATACAAGATCCATTTAATCAGAGATTAGACACACAATGAGTCTATGTTCACTCTCAATGAGATCAGTTCACTAACAGATGATTGTCATTATAAATATATAACAACCAACCACTGATCATTTTCTCCAAGCTTTTGAGTTACAACAAATATGTTCGAGGAACACATGGTTACAACAGCCAGAAAAAAAGACACACAGAAGTCAAGGGTCAAGAGCTCAACTAAAGCAGACACTGATCTCTAACATGGTTACTTCAAATGAAACTAAATCAACATCTAAACCTTAGTTAATTCTCAATAAGATCTTCTGTAGATGTCTGACAGAAATAAAGTCAGTCTGGCTATTAATAAGTGGAGCTGGTGATGCTGTTTGTGGGGTTGTTTAATCAGATCTTGAGAGATTTAATGTATTTTATTTCAGTTGATTTCATCTAAGGCTGTGTCTGAAGTCAGTTGTAGTAGTTCTCGTGTTTCTCTTTTCTTCAGTGATTCTGGTTGTTAACAGCAGGTGTTCATCACTAATGCTCAATCAGCACTTAATTAATCACTTAATTACTTAACTGCAAGTTTTAAAACTTACATGGTTTAAGCCAAGGAGAATTTGTTTACTCAAACGTTTTTTGTTTTGTTTTCATGGATTTGTTTACATCCATGAACCGTGACAATTGCGTTTGAGTGTGAGCTGCGCTATAAGAAAACAATATATTTTCAGTTTTTCTGTGGATATTATTTAAGTTTATTATATTTTATATCAATTTAAATTTAATATTTATTATTATTATTTTTAGTTATTTATATCTTATCTTATAACACATCCTCTACCCCTAAACATAACCCTAACCAATATGGCGCTGCTATGTTCGGCCCCCGTCCGGGTCGCTCCGCTAAGACTATGCTTTTATTTACTTTTGATTTCTATTTTTACACACATAACGTCGGCACTGATCACCTACGACAAAAGTACACTCTTGGACATTGGAAACCGCTTCACTAACCTGGTTCAGGACACTTTATCACCGAATCCATCGTGGCCTCTTGAGATTCTTCGGAACGCGGAGAACAAAGGACACAGGAGACGGAACAAAAAACACAGTGGAACTAGCGCTGGTATTCGAAACAGATTGAGGAAAAGGGCTCACAGTCCTCCTTTACCGAGCATTTTGCTCGCTAATGTCCAATCCTTGGATAATAAGATGGACGATCTTAGAGCCAGGTTAAGTTTCCAATGGGACATAAGGGACTGTAACATCATCTGTTTGTCTGAAACATGGCTCACGCCCTCGGTCGCTGGCCGAAGAATTAAACACCTTCTACGGCCGATTTGAAAGCAATGGCTGCAGCGCGGCTCTGCTGAGCAGCGCGTCAGGAAGCAGCAGGCAGAGAAGCGAGGATTATGTGATCACCGTGACGGAGGACGAGGTTCGGAGGGCACTAAAGGGAGTGAACATCAGGAAAGCGGCTGGACCTGACGGGATCACAGGCCGGGTTCTGAGATCATGCGCTGATCAGCTTGCTGGGTTGTTTACTTCTATCTTCAACGAGTCCCTTGCTACCTCTGTGGTTCCCACCTCCTTTAAAAAATCCATCATCATCCCTGTGCCTAAGAACAATAAACCCTCTTGCCTGAATGACTATCGTCCAGTGGCCCTCACATCTATAGTCATGAAGGTTTTTGAGAGACTTGTTAAGAGCCACATTAGCTCCTCCATCCCTGTTACTTTGGACCCCCTTCAGTTTGCCTATCGCTCCAATAGATCAACTGATGATGCCATATCTCACATACTCCACTCCTCCCCACACACATTGACAGCAGCAATGGGAACTATGCAAGACTGCTATTCATAGACTATAGCTCAGCTTTTAACACCATAGTCCCCATCAAGCTGACTTCCAAACTCACAGGCCTTGGCCTAAACACTTCACTCTGCGACTGGATTCAAGATTTCCTCACCAGCAGACCTCAAGTGGTGAAGGTAGGCCAGTTCACCTCCAACTCCATCACCCTGAACGTAGGAGCCCCGCAGGGCTGCGTTCTGAGTCCCCTGCTATACTCTCTCTACACACATGACTGTGTGTCCTCTCACAGATCCACATCTATTATCAAATTTGCTGATGATACTGTGGTTCTGGGCCTCATTTCCAACAATGATGAGACCGCATACTTGGATGAGGTGGAGAGACTTACATCATGGTGCCAGGACAACTGTCTCTCTCTGAACGTGAGCAAAACCAAAGAGCTGATTGTGGACTTCAGAAAGAGACACCTGCTGCCCTACACTCCTCTTGTGATCAGCGGGACCCCTGTGGAGAGAGTTAGCAGCTTCAAGTACCTCGGTGTAAACATCTCCGAGGACCTGACTTGGACTACACACATCCAAACTCAGGTTAAGAAAGCCAGGCAAAGACTGTACCATCTGCGACAGCTGAGGAAATTCAGGGTCTCACCAACAATCCTGAAAACTTTCTATGCAGGGACCATAGAAAGTGTATTGACTCAGTGTATCTCAGTGTGGTATGGAAACAGCTCCAGCCAAGATTGCAAGGCCCTGCAGAGAGTTGTGCGCTTAGCTGAGCGTACCTCTGGGTCGGCTCTCCCCTCTATGCAGGACATCTACCTCAAACGCTGCAGAGGCAGAGCTGTCAAAATCATCAAGGACTTAAATCACCCTGGAAACTGCCTCTTCACTATGCTGCCATCTGGTAAGCGCTTCCGCTGCCTGATGGCAAAAACTGAGAGACTTAGGAGGAGTTTCTTCCCCAAGGCCATCAGGCTCCTGAACTCAAAGTCAGCCTCTTAACATCATCTGACTTACTTCAAATCACTAATCACACACTCATTACTCTCTACCTCATAACTGTCAGTGTCATTTGCTCATTTGCACACTTGCACACAACACTTTCTGTGTCTGTAACATATCTTATCTTATTTTTATATTTATTTATTTTTGTGATTGGCTGCTTCATGTCAACCATGTACAACCTGTTTGCACATTCCTCTCTGTACAGTCATGCTTATCTTAATATTTAATTCTACAGCTTACTGTCATGCACATTCTTTTATATCTTATATTTTTATTTTTTATATCTTATTTTTTTATTCATTTTATCTTATGTTTACTTCCCTTGTGTTTTTTTTTTTTTTTTTTTTTCAATATTTGCACTGTCCATGGAGCGGACCCGACTCTCATTTCACTGCTGGTTATACAATCTCTGTATAGTCGTGTATGTGACAAATAAAACTTGAAACTTGAAACTTGAAACAAAAACCTCTGCAGACCACTAGATTTAAATAGAAACATGCTTCACCTGGCCAAAGAGGACGCCTACAGGAGTGGGGAAAAAGCCTTGTACAAACAGGCCAAATACACACTGAATAGGGAGATAAGAGTGGCAAAGAAGAACTACGCTGGAAAGCTAAAAAAACAGCTTTCAAGCAACGACCCTACATCAGTGTGGAAAGGCCTGAAAGCCATCACCAGCTACAAGACCCCTCCTCCAGCACTGAGGCCAATCAACAACTGACTGAAAACCTGAACAGTTTTTACTGTAGGTTTCAAAAACAAAAGCCTGGTCTGACACCCCACACCCCACTCTGACCATCCCACAACACAGCCATCAACACCCTCCCCCTCACCCTCCCCCTCCCCCCTACTGTTTCTCAGCCTGTAATCAAGATCTGTGAAGAAGATGTAAGCAAAGTCTCCAGGAGACAGAAGATAAGGAAAGCCAAATGCCCAGACGGTGTCTCTCCAGCCTGCCTCAAAGCCTGTGCTGTTCAGCTATCATCCATCTTCACATTGATATTCAATAGATCACTGGAGCTGTGTGAAGTCCCATCCTGCTTCAAACGCTCCAACCATCCCCTGTACCCAAGAAACCAAAAATCACAGGACTTAATGACTACAGACCTGTTGCTTTAACGTCTGTGGTGATGAAGTCATTTGAGAGGCTCGTGTTGGCTCACCTGAAGGACATTACTGGACCCTTGCTGGACCCCCTGCAGTTTGCTTACCGAGCAAACAGGTCTGTGGATGATGCAGTCAACATGGGATTGCACTACATCCTCCAACATCTAGACAAACCAGGGACCTATGCAAGGATCCTGTTTGTGGACTTCAGCTCCGCTTTCAACACCATCATCCCGGACACCCTTCAGAATAAACTGACACAGCTCTCCGTCCCCACCTCCATCTGTCAGTGGATCACCAGCTTCCTGACAGACAGGCAGCAGCTTGTGAGGCTGGGAAAATTCTCATCCAACACCTGCACCATCAGCACTGGAGCTCCTCAGGGTTGTGTTCTCTCCCCACTGCTCTTCTCCCTCTACACCAACGACTGCACCTCTAAAGACCCCTCTGTCAAACTCCTGAAGTTTGCAGACGATACCACACTCATCAGCCTCATCCAGGACGGTGACGAGTCTGCTTACAGACAGGAGGTTAAGGAGCTGGCTGTCTGGTGCAGTCTAAACAACCTGGAGCTCAACACGCTTAAAACTGTGGAGATGATCGGGACTTCAGGAGAAACCCCCCAGCTCTCCCCCCACTCACTATCATGAACAACTCTGTGAATGCAGTGGAGTCATTCAGGTTCCTGGGAACCACCATCTCTCAGGGCCTGAAGTGGACACTCACATCGACTCCATCAAAGTGAAAAAGGCCCAGCAGAGAATGTACTTTCTTCGTCAACTGAAAAAGTTCAACCTGCCACAGGCGCACATGACACAGTTTTACTCTGCTGTTATTGAGTCAGTTCTGTGCTCTTCTATAACTGTATGGTTTGGGTCAGCCAGCAAATCAGATATAAGAAGACTGCAGCGGACTGTTAGGACAGCAGAAAGGATCATTGTGTGCACCTGCCCAGCCTTCAGGATTTGTATTACTCCAGAGTGAAGAAACGGGCAGGTAACATCATCACAGACCCCTCTCACCCCGGACACGACCTGTTTGTGCTTCTCCCTTCAAGCAGACGCTACAGATCTCTGTGCACTAGAACATCTAGGCATAAAAACAGTTTTTTCCCCCATGCCATCTCCAGCCTAAACCACTAACACACGAATTATTACCTGTGTTTCTGTAATTCTCTAACCCTAATTCTTTTGCCTGTAATTCCATCCCCCATCTCTAATTATTTACTTTCTCTAGAACTATGTAAATATGTATGCATAATTTTCTATACAGCTGTATATATAGAGTAAATAAGGCACAAATCTGTACATAAATCTTCTGTTCCAGATTCAGACACATTATTATTATTATTATTATTATTAAGGCTTATTTAAATGTTCTGTTCTCATGTCAGATATGTATGTTTTATATGTATGTATGTATGTACCAAGAGCTTCTTAAAAAACCACAACAAATTCCTCGTGTGTTTTGCACACACTTGGCGAATAAAGCTGATTCTGATTCTGATCTGATTCTGATTCTGATTTGGCCTTTTTTTAGCAGTGAGGTCAGCTCACTAAATCAAATCAAATCAAATCAAATCACTTTATTGTCACATCACCACAGCACAAGTGCCTTGGTGAGTGAAATTCTTGAGAGCGTGCTCCAGACAGTGCAAAAAAACAAAACAATTTACATATAGACAGTACATATTTACAGACTGTACAGAAGACAATGTGCATAATACACATACACATACTCAATATACACAGTGTACTATAAAGACATACTTAGTTACCAATACACTGTATGTACACATCTATACATAGTAATATGTTAAGGTGCAAACAGATTATACATTTACAACAGATTAGTTGTGCAATAGATAGTTGTGCAAAGGTGCAACAAATTATACATATGCAATGTTGTGGATGTGCATTGTATGGTATCCAGTGATAGCAGATAGGTTGTATTATTGCAGTGTGTGCGTGTAGTCCAGTGAACGGCGGTAAAGTGCAGTGCATGGCATGATGTGTGAGTGGGAGTGTGATGTAGGGTGAATTAGTTCTGACTGTTCATTAGCCTGATAGCCTGAGGGAAAAAGCTGTCCCTCAGTCGGCTAGTGTGGGATCGGATGCTGCGGAGACGTCTTCCTGAGGGCAGCAGAGAGAGCAGTCTGTGGATGGATGGCTGGAGTCCTTGATGATCCTCCTGGCTTTCCTTATACACACCGCCTGGTGTAGATGTCTGGAGGGAGGAAGCTCACCTCCAACAATGTGGCGGGCAGTTCGCACGACCCTTTGCAGAGCTTTGCGGTTGCCAGCGGTGCTGTTTCCAAACCAGGCGGTGATGCAGCCGGTCAGGATGCTCTCCACAGTGCAGGTGTAGAAGGATCTGAGGATGCTGGGGCTCATTCCAAACTTCCTCAGCCGTCTCAGGAAAAAGAGGCGTTGATGTGACTTCTTTAGCACTGCATCTGTGTGAGCGGACCATGTGATATCCTCGGTGATGTGAACGCCGAGGAACTTAAAGCTGTTTACCCGCTCCACAGGTGTCTTGTTGACTAGTCAATGTTCAACACTTTCACTATATCAGTGCGGGCATTAATACCTCACATGTGTAGTCAAACCTGTATACTAATATAATGGATACTCATTCCTGTACCAGTTTCATTCCTATTACTAAGTAGTTTTTTAAAAAAAAAATAAAGTTAAACCATTATTTTTTAATTAAGTTTGGTCCATAATTTATCCCATAGTTTAATAAATTGCATCATAGAAAGCTTGAGGATTTAGTCGCCTTTAAAATGAAAAAATGGGTTTGTGTACTTTATAAAAATACTCCTTGTGGATAAATAGTGATTTTTTATGATAAAAATAATATTTTTTGATCCTGAAACCAACAATTTCTTTAAAATAAACACCTGTCTGAGGGGGAAATGAAGGGATTTGTTGACATAATTTTAAACATGCTTTTAAAAAGACAGAGTTTTGGTAACAGGACTGAGAAAAATGCATCCGTCTTCCACTTAAAAATTGTGTAAAAAATTAAATAAAGTTACCTGAGATGGACCAATACAGATTTTGAATAGTTAAATATGTGTATTACTAGATTCAGTCTTTAAAAATTAAAAAGATAGATTTTTTTTTTGAAGAGTTTTGGAAGCAAATGGCACGCTTCGGTGGAATGCTCTTGAACGTTTACCTCATGTTTCTTCCCGTGAGTTTATGTGTGACTTTAAGGTTATTTTATTTATGTTGAATGTAATAAAATCAGAATCAGTCTCGCGTTTCGATGCTTCTTTAGTTATTTTTTTCACTCAAGTTTTAATCAGGCTAACTTGTCCAGTCGGGCATGTAAAGATGTCTTTCACTTAAAAAATGGCCCGGACGAGCTTTAACGTCGAGTACAACTACAGTGGCAATAGACACAATTTCACATTTACATGTAGTTTCTAATTATAGTAAGATGTCACGTCAATATGGGACAGTTGAACACATATAAACAATTGAAATTTCACATATTTTTGCTGTTCGTCAGTTATTTCGACAGATATGGTTATGACAATCGTTCGCATTGGGCTTTAAGTTAAAAGTTAGGTAACCACTACTTTAAATGCTCTCAATAAGAAAAGTAAACCGCCAAAATGAGAAAAATGCAGCATTTAGCCTAACTATGCTATGATAGCAATTTCTAAATGATAGCCGCTTGTCTAAATGTCGTGATAGGAGGCTATTGTGACATGATATCACTTATACATTAACTTAAATAAATACAAAAGGATATATTTCTTAAGTAAAATTAAGTGAATTTACCAGGATGAATTATAAAAAGCCACTAATCTTCAATCGTTCTCGCTCTGCTCTTGAATGATGCGCGTGCAATCCCATAATGCCACACTACACAGTAAGTTAGTGTAAAAAGCAGGAGCTTCAGTGACAACACCCTGCTTCTTGTAAATTAATTACAGTTGACATGGAAATATACTGTTAACATCTGTAAAATTATTTTGACCCATAATGCATTGCGAATTACAGCTACATCTTGTAAAATGTTTAAACAGTAATATTCTGTAAAATGTTGCTGTAGAAACCACAGCATTTTTTACAGTGTAACCACCAAACTTACTTGCCATGTTTTGCAAGAAACAGCTATTTTGTAAGAATTAACTACAATATTTAGTATCTTTAAAAAAGTGTTTTCAAATTCAAATCAGTTTTCATTAATTTTATTAATTTAGAATTGTACCATTATTTAAATTTTCCATTTTTAATTTATTCCATATTTGTGTGTGGTACGTGTGTGTGTGTACATTGTGTGTGTGTGTGTGTGTGTGTGTACTGTGTGTGTGTGTGTGTGTGTGTGTGTGGTGTGTGTGTGTGTGTGTGTGTATGTATATATGTATATATATTAATCGCGATTAATTGCATCTAAAATAAAAGTTTTTGTTTACATAATTATATGTGTGTGTACTGTGTATATTAATATGTTTATACAGTATATATATATATAGAAATTATTTACATATATTTACATGTATATTTAAATTTTAATAATTTATATTATATAAAAACATATTTAATATACAAACAAACATATTTTTTTCTAATATATACATGGATGTATGCGTATTTATATATACATAATAAATATGCACAGTACACACACGTTTTATGTAAACAAACATTTTTATTTTGGATGCGATTAATCGTTTGACAGCACTAATATATATATATATATATTTATTAGGGCTGTCAATCGATTATTTATTTTTTTTTAATCGTGATTAAATCGCATGATTGTCATGAGTTAACTCGCGATTAATCGCAATTAATCGCACATTTTTATTTGTTCTAAATGTACCTTAAATCAATACTTTTCAAATTTCTAATACTCTAATCAACATGGGCATGGACAAATATGGATGCTTTATGCAAATGTACACTATATTGCCAAAAGTATTGGGTCGCCCCCTTCTAATGAACAGGTTTGACTAACTTAGTAATTTCAATTAGTACAAATCTTAATGTTTAAGCATATAATATATTCCTATCTGGAATTGTGTGCTTCTAATATTATAGCAACAGTTTGGACTCTTTTCTATCTAACATGACAATGTCTCTGTGTATAAACAAGGTTCAAAAGAAAATGATTGATTCAGTCAGTGTGGAAGAACCATTGACTGGTCTGCATAAAACCAAGTCCTAATCCCAGTTTAACACCTCTGGTGTGACTGTAAATGCAGACCTTGAGCCCAAAAACTCATCACCAAACACCAATGACTTGTACATATGGGTTCAGTCATTTTAGACACTTCCAAATCTGTTGCAACAGAGATGGAAATACAATTTTTAAATACATGAATTATGTTCCCATCGTTGTTGCCACAGATTTGGAAGTGCCTTTTTCTGTTCTAAAGAAGGGTGTCCCAATACTTTTGTCTATATAGTGTATGTACAAGTCATTGGTGTTTGGTGACGAGTTTTTGGCTCAAGGTCTGCATTTACAGTCACACCAGAGGTGTTAAACTGGGATTTAGACTTGGTTTATGCAGACCAGTCAAGTTCTTCCACATTTTTGCATTTTTTACATTTTTGCACACAGGCAGCTCTTCTTCTGAAAATGCAAAATGTACATTTATTATTTATTATTACATTTGTTTCCCTATCTTTGCCCACATACTGTATTTTGATGAAGCTAAATTCTCAATAAAACTGGTATATTTTACTGTTTCTGTTGTCAGACAACGGAATGAATATGAAATAGTGACTGAAACGTGACCCATTAAGACATAACCAGCTCCCTTCCAAGATGTTAATCTGCACAAAAAAAACATGATAATCGCACCGTCGTCTGATGAAATCAAATACACATAAGATAAAGACAATATCTGTGCTGTGATTTCGGCTATACTTGCATGTAAAATTAGAGAAGCACAGTAATATCTGTGTTTAAACTGAATTAAAGCGCTGCTCCTCTCTTCTGGCTGTACGCGCGCTGAGCAGACGCAGAGAGAGAGAGAGAGAGAGAGAGAGGTGTGCGCTCGCTGAACAGAGAGAGACAGAGAGAGAGGTGTGCGCGCGCTGAACAGAGAGAGACAGAGAGAGAGGTGTGCGCGCGCTGAACAGAGAGAGAGAGAGAGAGAGAGAGAGAGGTGTGTGCGCGCGCGCTGGGAGAGCAAGACCTCGCGCGGCAGTCCCAGTGATTCTCAGAAACTAGGTTTGGGCGCTTTTTTGAAGGGAAAAGATCGCTAAAGGGGTCTGCAATGTTGCTAAGTTGGCAACACTGTGCATCTCCCATTTCTCCAACTAAGGGTTGGGCCACGGGTCAAACCGGAAATACGCGCTGCGTTAATCGCGCGTTAAAAAAATTAGTGCCATTAAAATTAATTTGTGTTAACGCGTTATTAACGCGTTAACTTTGACAGCACTAATATTTATATATGAAGAGTTTATTTGCAAAAACAGATAATTACATTTTTTAAATTTTCAAAATCATGATTTTTTTTTTATCCTGTATTCCAGTTAATCTCAATCAAACTGCAGTTGTTTTGATAACTAAAAGATAAATAAAATAAAAACTAAAAGAATACAGCTAACTAACACAATAAAACACAATACAAACATGATAACACAATAAAAAACATGATTTCTGAAAAATAATCAATTGGACTAATCTGTTTTTGCAAATAAACTCTTCCTATATATATATATATATTTTTTTTTTATTATATTATTTTTTTTTTAATTATCGCTTGTATTGCATAGAGGTCTTTTCAGAAAAAGTGAAGCTGTAACACTGTGAAATGTCCAATCAAGCTATACTTTAACAAACACACACAAGTAAATAATAAAAACAAATGTAACATGAGAAAAAATGAATACAAACACTAATTGGCTGAAGTTCAGTATCTATGGTTCATATTCATCACAAAGAATTAAAGTTTCTAATGTTTTGTTGAACATAAACATGCAGAAAGAAAATCATCTGCGGTCTGAGACTGACAGCTGTCTGTTCTGTGTATGAAGAGCATTTACATAGAGAGACACTTTGCATGAGAGTGTTTATAGTGCTGTGAGTTTAACACTTCATGACTGAGAGCAGAACACAACACAATCTTCATCATCACACAAGACTAAACAACAACAATGAACAGCATCATCATA